>CAKNYM010050057.1:95837-139838 GCA_932195095.1 Andricus curvator
AGCCGGTCTCTGTACTGAAGACTGCCGCGAACTAGATATTTTCAATCAAGACCGTCTGAGAGGGCCCAAGCCAGACCGTTTCGACGACACTTTGAAAATTTTTCAATCGAGTCCGTCTGAGAGGGCCAAAGCCAACACCCTGTCAGACCGTCTTAAGTAGACGGTCTAGATTCGGACTGGCCAGCCGGTCTCTGTGCTGAAGACTGCCGCGAACTAGATATTTTCAATCGAGACCGTCTGAGAGGGGCCAAGCCAGACCGTTTCGACGACACTTTGAAAATTTTTCAATCGAGTCCGTCTGAGAGGGCCAAGGCCAACACCCTGTCAGACCGTCTTAAGTAGACGGTCTAGATTCGGACTAGCCAGACGATCTCTCTACTTAAGACTGCCACGAAATTTTTCCACACGGGATGAACCAAAATTTGTTTTAAATATCATCTTTTACAGAGATGTAATTTAAAAAAAACTAAATAATGGTTTTCAAATAATTCCCGCAAGATCTATGTGCTACCAACAACATAATGACAGATTTACTTCATCTCGAGTCCCGATTGAGAACAATATACAACTATAGTCGGCCGCAATCGTTCCGAATCAGTAAGACCTGATTAAGAAACACAATTTGGGAATGATCGAAATTTTGTTCAATCATTCGCAATCGAATCCAATCATTTTTTTCTAGATATATATATGCTTCTAGCTATGATGATGAAAACTTAGTTCTACATGACATTTTCAACTTGGCTTCAGAAGGGGGGAGGGCGTTACGTAGGAGAGGGTAAAAAATGTCAGGAAAAGGCTGTACTTATTTTATGAACGGCCCTTTATCATTTCTTCCATTAATTTCTTCACTTTTCACACATGTTGTGTCAATCAAGATGAGACCCAAAATTAAACACGTTTAATATTCCGAGATTCACAGCTTTGGCTTCTGAAAATGGGACTTTTGTTCAGCTTGCATGATGCAATCAGGACACAAGCTTCTCGCATTTAAGGTTAGGTTCCCAACATGGCAATACTCGTATACCAGCAGAGTCCAAACTTTCCAGGTGAAGCGATATGGCTGTTGCTTCTAAACAAATTACCTCTACGAGAACTTCAATTATATGAGCTATTTTGTTTGATTATGACTGCTACATTATTTAAGAAGCGGTTGTTATAGACGATTTATTTATCTTGGCTATCTAGTTTTGCAGTTTTACCTAAACTGTATTGGAAATTCAGCTACATATCTCCCCAGCAATATATTTGTAGCTGCAACACCTACACGGAAAAAAATTTATCCCTGAAAAAGTCACAAACTTGTAGCTAGGTCTCGGATACGAGATAAAAAAATGAAATATTACATCCTTATTTCTATGAGAAATGTATGGATAGATTTCGATGTTTTTTACGAACAGTTCGAATTTCCGACAAATAGTTCCTGCAAATTTCAGACTGAAACGAAAAGAGGAAAAATTTTATTTGTGCGATTTAATTTGTATTAATTTATAAACTCGCAACTCAGAAGATTCGAACTCTCAAAGACTGCTGACTCGCCAGTTTTGTAAACATATAAATCAGGAGTGTGTAAACACGCGCAGCGATCGAGGCCAAACAAAATACGTATTATAAATTCTAGCCACTCATCCGACGAACTCGAAGCACACGTACGAGAGCACACACGCACCGCGCTTTCGGGGGAGCGTGTGTGCGGGCCACGCACAGGCGAACCTACTTTCCAGTTCCCAGATTTGTCGGGTAAGCTCGTGAGTGCTCTGAGAATCTTTTCCCAATCACTCGTAATATTTTTGTAATTATTCACGTGAAAAAAAGTGATGAACCGTTTTAGAATTTTCACATCGAGTTCGTCAATTCTTTCTCAACGTTCGCAGATTATTTACGAAACTACATCCATATCCGATGAATTTTTCTCATATCCGAGACCTAGCTACTAGTTCGTGACAGTATAACCATGTAATCAAATCCATTGTATGATGATTATTATTATTATTATATGATCTTAAAACCGCATAAAAATAACAAACCTTATATGCATTTAATTTTAACTCCCTTCGATGTAGAACGTATCATTTTCACAATTGCCACCAATTTGCCAAATTTAAAAGTTAGAAAATTACTTTTTGCAAGTGTTTTCAGCCCTATAAATAATAATTGAATAATTTGCCACAATATCCCATAATACCGTAATAACTCAATATAGTGCTTCTTGAAAACATAATTGTTGCCGGCTTTGTGAGATGTTATTTACTTGTGTAACCTCTCTGGATTATGAAACATTAAAGAAAAGTTAATGCTACTACTGTCTACCGAACCGCTTTGTATATTCTCCTTGAGTTACTTTTCTCGGACCCGACTATTTATTTTAGGCGGAAGCGAAAGTGGACTGGTTTTGGATGCATATTGTCAATCGTGTTTTCTCTCCGATTCATATTCACGCTTTGTATTCGCTTCTCTCCAAAATCTTTTCTCGAGCATGCCAGTTTGTTGCATAATAGAAGAAACATTTTCTTTGGATGTAACTGAAAAAATTTCGTTATTACTCTTTGTTGCTTTAGATTGTTATGATAATATTGTATGGACTGTCATCTATTATAGACAAATTGAAGATATTCCGTTATGAAAAGTTCGAAATAAATTATAATTTTGTAAAAATACAACAGAAACTCTCATAACAGAAACTCCCGAATCTTTAGAGGACAATCATCTTTTTAATATTTTAATTTTAATTTTTTCAATTAAATGAATATTTAAGAAATTAGGGCGAAACAAGAAATTAGTTTTCATTGTAATAAGATCATTAGATTAAATAATATATCTGGCGATTTATTTGAATTCAACATAATTCTGCTAAATATATTCATATTCTTTTTAATTAATATTACATTATAATTTCGTTGAATTTAATTAAATTTGGTTAATTCACTTTGAATAATGTTGAATTAATGAAAATAGGAGTGAATTCCCTTGAAATGCATTGCATTCTATGAAATTCTCTTGAATTCCCTTGCATTCTGTTTAATTCCTTTGAATTCCCTCAAGTTAATTTTAGATAACTTGAATTCAGTTAATCTTGGAATTCAATTAAATTTACTTTGAACTTTTAGCAAAATTCATTCAAATATTATTTCGTGAAATTCAAATAAATTGACTTAAAAAATAAATAAATGAATTTAAATACAGTTAATCTGAGGTAATTATATTGATCGAACTTCTTCATTTCATTGAATTTAATTGACACTGAATTTTGTCGGATTCCGTGAGTTAACTTATAATTCAGATGAGGTACTTTTAAGTCACTTCAATTATCTTCAATTAAATTAATAATATATAAATAATATATAATATATAATAAATAAACGGCCATGCCACGCTGAAAAAACCAGTTCTCGTCAGAACACTGAAGTTAAGCAGCGTTGGGCGCGGTTAGTACTTGGATGGGTGATCATTCGAGAATACTGCGTGCTGTTGGCATATTATGGGTGTGGTGAGCCCACACTTGTAGTTATTTATAACTGCAAGAAAACTATCCACCTAGAAACACTACCCGAATCGGGTAGTGTCACGCCTACCCTGAAAGGGAAATGGCTTAATGGTATACATGCATACATGCAAATTGAATTTGGTTTAAATTCAGGTGGATTCGGTCGTTCGTAAATCGAGTGCATTTAATGTTAGTTCAATAAGTACGTTAAATAGAGATTAATTTCCTCGAAATAAAATTTTATTCAATTAAATTCCGCTGAGTTCTTTCGAATTCCATTTAATTCCATTGCACAACATTAAATTTAATTGAATGCCTATGGGAATTCATTTAATGTAGCAGAATTCGCCGCTTTATTGGATTCAATATTTTAAGTATAGTTAACCACGCTAACATGATTCTTTTGAAGTTCTCCTTGGTTAAAATTCTAAGAAATTTTCAATATAAATGAATCAAGAAAGTGCAAAATTTACTTACTTCTATTCCCAAAAATAAAAAAAAAGTTTCTTTCAGGGTTTCGTATGTTTTTCGGGTTTACGGGTTTTGACCCCACGCGTTGGGACCTATTATTTGGGACTTACTATTTGAAATATAATGTTTGAGCTCTTATTTTCGGGCCTTAATATTCTTGTATTTGTCATTTCGAGCCTTAAGGCTTGGAATTGTTTCTGGGTCTTATATTTTTGGGACTTGTGGTTTTGGACCTTATTTTTGGGACATTTTTGAATTTATAGTTTTGGGCCTTACTTTGGAAGGAAATAAATAATTGTAAGGATATATGCTGATTTTTAGTATTTTTCGCTCTGATCCTATCTATCTCCAATAATTACATATACATAATTTTTAGGCAGTTCGTCTAAGTGGGGCTATCCTGATCTATATCGGCCTCATCGACTGAGAAAGTCACTCCCATATCGAAATATCCCATTTTTAAGCAAATTTGAGAAAGTTCGACTACGAGAGGTTCTACTCCTTTTTTGCTCTATTTTGGTTTCCTAGAGTCATATAACGTGTGCAATCGATCCGCCAAGTTTCAAGCATATATGATAAAGTGCAAGATCGCTCGGGGGCAGAACTCGATTTCGCAAAGAGACCGCCGTTTCTGCACGCGAAAACACGAACGCGTGCCGATTGCAAGAGGCCTCGAGGATAACCGCCTGCGCGAAAATGAAGGGGATTCAACGTGAGCTATACTTTACGGAAGCCTAGGTAACTTATTATGGGGATTTCTTAGGATCTTAGGACCTCCGGCTTGTCACAAACAGGGGTGTCCTTTTCCGGGCCTTGTGCAAAAAAATGAAGAACGCGGGAGTCCCTCGGGCACGCCCGCCGGGACCAAGAATTATTTTCTTGATTTCCGCGTGTGCCAGTTATCCAATGCGCGTTTACATTACGTAACCTGACATTTTCGCTTTTATCCCTCGAGTGCGGCTGCACAAGTCAAGCCAGTCCAAGATTCAAACGAGAGTAATTCCAGACACGCATGACTCTCGAAAACCTTATATTATGTATTATTATAGTCAGCTGAATAACTTCATATTGAGAGAACACCCAAAGATCACGTAATTTAGGCAAAATGACCCTAGTTCAAATATCTGAGGTTTTACTGTATTTGGATTTCATACGATTTTTATCCAGCTTATTTAATTAAATTACTTCCAATTATTTAGCCTCTAAAAAAACATAAAAATATTATGCAATATGAGACAAAAATATTCAGAAAATCGAAAGAAGTATATATTTTGAGGCCTTCTTTGCGTTTCTTATTTTTTGGGACATATGGGTTTGGGCCAGTCTTTGGACTTGAGGTTTCACACTTATGGTTCATAACTTAGTGTATCGGGCATTGTCTTTAAGCCTTACGCTTTCTAGGGTTTTAATCTTGGACCATATTTGTATCTCTCACATCTTGGGACAATCGGTTTAAAAGTTAGTTTTTGGGGCCTAATATTTTTGGAACTTGAGTTTTTCGGCTTTACAGGTTTAGACTTTCCATTTTGAATTGACGGTTAGTGCTTGGGGCGTAAGGCCTTACACAAGATAATACATTTAGATAAGTATAGAGAGGTTCTGCTATTTTTTTATTTATCATGCACACTAGAAACTTATTTTTTATGTCTGTAACTTGGAGATCTTATCGTAGGTATACAATAATAAATTAATCCTTTATTAAATTCCAATTACAGTCTTATAAATAAAGGGAAAATAAACTCCAGACTTTAGATGAAAAGGAAAGCCCCATCGTGACGTAGTAAAATTGCAGTGAGCCAGAAACACTTGCGAATTGAGTTTCTATTAATTAAGTTAATATATGGCTAGAGTTTCACGTTGGCCACCTGTTTGGCACAAAAGTATGTTGCTCTACAAACCTTCGACGTAATATTAAAAAAAACATTTTGTTCAATACAATTCTCTACGCTATGTTGATAATTTCACTTTTTTATTCTAACACATAATAATTTGATTCATACAGAAATCAATTTTTTTCTTGATACAATATTTAAATGTCAACTTAAAAATCAGTTTTAGTTGCAATCATAATTGGTTTTTATCTGGTAAGATCCCTTAAAAATCTCTGAAATCAGGAGGAATTTTTTCTAATTATTTGAAATCCTTTGGAATCCCTTCAAATCCGTTGAAATCATATATAAATCTTCAAAATTTTCTGAAATTATACGAAATTATTCGAAATCTTATGTTATTCCTCGGTATATATTTATGATACAAGGGCGCAAAAGAGCGATTATTCACAAGTGCCATTGTCTGTGCGCACGTGAATCACACGCTATTTTTTGCAACAAGCATCCGAGAAAATTATTTAGCGCTTTTTTTACACCTTTTCACCGAACTTTCGAACCCCCGTGGTGGTTTTCAGTTAAATTTGAGTATAATTTTTTTTGAAGGAATTGTTAGGAATATTTTGAATTTGCCGGCGTGCAAAGTTACTTACTTTTCAAGTGCCCATGCGCGTCGATTAGCAAAATAGGTGTTTTAACGTGCGAATGTGCTAATATTATGCTCGCACAGTATGCTGGATTGAAGCACTTTATAGATCATTTAGATACATGAAAGTCCTCACTTTCGAATGGGGTGTTGCAAAAAATCCTTTGATATCTTCGTAAAACTTTTTGATAAAGCCCTTGAAAGCTTTTAAAATCTTTAAAATCATTGAAATCCTTAGAAATTTAATGACTTTTTGAAATAGTAGAAATCTGGTCTACACTTAAAATTAAAGGCTTAGGAATTAGGCTACTCTGAAATCTAGAGGACAACATCCCATGGAATCCCGGAAAATCCCTCGAAAACTGATCAAATCCCTTGAAATATTATGAAATATTTGAAATCTTATAATGTCCTTATAATTTTATGCAGTCTTCGATATCTTGAAATCTGGTGTACACTAAAAAGTCGAATGATCAACCCCTCCGCAACGTAAAAGCGAAATTGAACCTGAGAAAGATTATGAAAGTGAACTACAATTCGCAGTTGTTAGAATACAAGGCTGTTTCACTTATAATAAAATGAATAAGAAAACTTTGGTTTCTATGGTGATTAAAATTTGAATTTCAACATATATCAATGGTGGGACTGGGATTCCCAGTATGAATCGAGATGGAAAGTATTTCGTAATTTAGCCACGGTATGCAAATGCCTTCCTTGTTGATGTTCAAGATAAAGATTTTTATCTGGATTCCGAGTTGAACTCTAGCAGATTTTCCGCACACTTCCGGAATAAATGCGGTATTCTACCGTTTCCATGCAAACGACAAAATTATACGCGAAATCCAGATATTATGCTTCTTGCACGATTAACATTGCCATTTCTCTGCATAGGCAATACAGATAGAAATAAGCACATATATGCACATACATGCATGCATATTTATATATGTATATCATTCTGTGCTCTTTTTTCAATGTTTAATGTTCCGTGTTCTGTGTTCCGTGTTCTGGACGGAAACCAGATCCGGTTCCTTGCGTAGGCGATAGATTCAGTATGTAATCCTTCCAGCAACGGATAACTTATCGCCTGCAAGGCAAAGTACATTTTATCAAGTCACTTACTGATCTGTCGTGGCCTGTTCAACTAGGCTGAAAATGATGTTGGTTGTACTCTATTTTATGGTCCCGTAAGGAGCAGAAGGATATCATTGATATAAATAGACTTAGGACATCCAATCCTTATCGGAATTATAATGTATAAACATTCAGAAACTTAAAATTTATGAGCTTTATTTTCATTCTCTGTTGAATCCTATTCATTCTCATGCTTGTGGTTTGGAATCTGAAAGAAGTAAAAAGAACATTTTTTACACAGGTGTCTTGTTCGGTTTTTGAATAAAAAAATAAAAAATTTTAAAACATCCAATTTTACCTATAGGGAATCGAATAAACATGAAATTAACTTTTTATTATAAAAAAATCATTTTCATTCTCCAAAAACGACGAAAAAATGATGACATGTTTACGGTAACAAAATAATGGAATGTTTCTTTGATTCAAATGCAAGAAATTTGAAGTTTGACATGTAACAATTTTTTCTTAAATATGCATTTAACAAAAATTAAAATTTCGAAAATAAAATTTCAATTCTTTCGAATGTTAAATCACTAATACATTGTTCTATTTTCCTTTAACTATAAAATTAAAAATCTTCCAAATCTATTGAGAAACTAAAAAATATTCTATACCGAAGTGCACGAAAATTGATACATTTTATTCTTTAAATATTGATGATGTGCTCTCTGTAAAAATAGACATGCAAACTTAATAATTTTAATAGATTAATAATAAAAACTAACAATAAAACAAATTTCTTGAATGTTTTTTTACGCTAAGCCTCAATAAAATAAACGTATAGACGAAAACTCACATTCTTTTTCAAATTGTTATGCTTTTCAAAGAAATAGAAACATTTTTTTTTCAATTCCGGTTAGGGTAGATCATGCTCTGTCAAAATGCGTTAAGAAGTTAAATTTTTTTGTGTTTTATGCCAAATTGGCGGCCATTTTTCTAAAAATGTTTGAACACTATTTTCTCAAAAATATCTGATCCAATTTTCTTTTTCATTTTTTCATTTCAAAAATTTATTTTGACAAAAATTAATCTAAAATTGCAATAAATTGAAAAATGGTCCTTATTTTTTATTTTCAAAATGTATTACAGGCCCCTATCAAATTAAACTTCCATTAATTAATAAAAAGGTCAATATTTGAGTGAATCTTAACTATAATTATTATAGCTTTCAATATAATTAAATTGAGAGTCTTAATTCCCAATTTCAATTGGGAAAATATTTCTAATTTTCAATTTAAAATCCTGTTAAGGAAAATTAATTTTCTCGACACCTATTCATGAATAACAATTCATCTCGTTATTAACTGTGACAATAAATTTTACAACTGCCTGTAATGAATATTGAAAAAATATTAATTGATATTGATTATTTATTGAATATTGAACATTGAACATTGAATCCCGATATTAAATGAACATTCATTCTCTGATACTTGTTTCTCATAAAGCACTTGATCAAATCTTCTTGTCTTTCTTTTGATACAAAATTAGTATATCTTAAATGTCGTGTCCTAATTGAAAATGGTAGAAGATAATTGAACCATGGAGTTTAATACATAATCTTTGGGGTGTGGAGGAACACTGATAAAAGTTGTAAGGAGTGGTGGTATCGTCCACTCTGCACCATAACCATTGTGCATTCTCTTCTCATGTACTTACATTGTTCCAAACTTATGTATTCTCATACAATTACCCGGAGAATTTACCGTTGTCACTGACAATACTGCACTGAAACTCTTCTGCATCTTCTTCTTTTCTAACCAGTGGCGTCCATTCTTAAAAGTTAGACTACTGTAAAGCAAATTTTGGCTTGAAAATATCCACATATGCACCATACAAATACCAAAAACTATAATTATTACTTAAACAATTATTTAATCAATATTAGTGGTTGTTTATTCATCTAGAACATTTTTAGCTGAATAATTAGCTTGCTGTAAAGTCTACGGCCGATGCGCTAACGCCCGGGGTTCGAATACCACCAGGAGCAGAATTTTTTGAATATTTTTTTTACATTATCTTCATCCAAATGGGTCAGATTCATATATTTTTTTCAAACTTTAGTGGTCTCTACCAGTTAATATTAATATTTTTCCATTAGTTTTCAGAATATTTAATAGTAACAAATTTTTTAAGTATTTGAAAAATAAATTTTTGCATTGAAAGATTTATTACAATATTCGATTGAGCAATCGACAGAGTTGAACGAGCCTGCCATGAATATTAATAGTGATAAATATAGACACATTCTGTAATGTCCGAGAGTTTTATTAATCCATCTGGTAGAATTGAGTAAAAAATTACGTAATCAGTATACAGATGAAGTGACTTTTCAGGCCCGGCAAATCAATGTAGAGTTAATTAAGGATAATTAATCTTGTTCAACAACTCGATTCAGTAATTTTTTAATTGACAGTATTTAAAGATTTATAATACTTTATGTTAATAAGAAGATAACATAAAGAGAAATCTGACAAACATATTATTATTAATTTTCTAGTTCCCTTCAAATTCGATACAAGAAGTTCGCGAAATCTGATTCTAAATATAAAACTACATACATGAAAGAACGAGCTGTTTATTGAAGCATGAATCTCGAACTTGCATAATTTAAATGAAATGGGGAGAGCAACTACCTAGAATAAAAAATATAAAAACTTAAGCTGAAATAAAAAGAAAAATTGAGAATGATTATTTATAATTTACAAGTCTTCTGTCACTTTATTGCATTTTGCATTATTTTCTTTAATTTTTTCATCTTTCAACAAAATTTTAGGGTTTGAATTTTTCTTGAGCCTTCCCTGTTACTAGTCATTTCCTAAAACTTGTATCACGTTCTTAATAAACTTTATTAGCTGATACTCGCATAATATTCATCCTTGACTCGCTCCCATCTGTCTCTTTCTCTAAACTATATTTTTACAAATTATTTTCAAATTTCTCACATAATGATTGAGCAATTATATCATTCAATAATTTCATATAATAAATTATAATTTATTTGATCAACAATGTTACCGATCTTTGATTTGTTGATTGATCCTTCGAGATTTTTTTCTTGAAAAAAAGGACACATAAATGCCGTCATCAGATGACGTTTACTCGGAGACAATTTTTACATAACACCTCATGCCTTAAGTGTTACGGTCGATCATGTGGATATTACCATAAACGTCCAATTTTTTTTCTGCGAAGCAATGACCGGTCCAATCTCCTTGAGAAATTACGAAAACAAGGGTTTTTCTGTTGTCGAAATTTTGCATTTACGTGCAATTTTACATAAACAATTTTGTTCAACCATCAATAAATTGACTTCAAAAAGAGAAATTAGATTTAAAAATTCGTATTCCATGAATTTATATAAACATTAAGAGGAAACCAACTAAAATATATATAAAATCCATAGTAACCATTGGACTGCTGCTATAATAAAAAAATATTTTTTCACTTGAATTCCCTGTTACTTTATATAATAAAGTTTTTTAACAAATGAAAACTACAATTATCCGACGGCAGATAATAATTTTTATCACGAGGCGGATAAAAATTATCCGTCGTCGGATAATTGTAGTTGTCAACTGCTTGCAACGTTTTCATCCAACTATAGATGAATAATATCTCTGGGATTTACTGTATATATATAATCTTTTATCATGAATGATAAATAAAAAATATTTGTAAAGTTAACTATAAAAATATAGCATAAAATTAGAAATCGGTGTGAAATTCAATCACGCGACTGAAATAAGATAATAATATGAGTCTATACGGGATGATTCGTAGTATGTACATAATGTAAATATATATATGTATAGTGACTGACCTTTACAATTTAGTCTCTTTGAAATTACCGGCGTAACGGAACGCCAATACATCATAGCATCGCTTGACTTGTTCCCCATTATCCTTTCATGGCTGGTTATCATTTTTTGCAAAGTAGCACATTTGCGTTCATGAGGATGATTCGTTATTGCTATAATAAAGGGAAAGGGTAATTTGAGAAAAAAGGTACCCCGCCCACTTACATGACCTGCTGACGTAAATGACATAATGCAATAATTTCTCCTGGAAATAAAGTGCCCTCGTATATTAAAGACATGGAACATAACCTTATTTATGACCCTTCATCTAGGCTCTATTTAAACGCGAAATGTGCTCATAATGATAATAAGGTTCTATTTATAATCGCGATTTTAGACTTTTTTCATGTGAAAGGTTAAAAAATTGACAAATTGTGTTAGAAATGTAGACTCTAAAGATTTTTTTGTAATAATATCAGTGTTTTGTTGTCAAACTTTGATATTCTGTAGAAAATATAAATTTTTAGTGTGGTAAAGTGCGCAAATTAACAAGTGACGTAATGAGGTTCAAATCTCGTTTGAAATACATTTTTTTCTTTATAGTTTTATATTCAAAATTTAAATTCTATAAAGTAGTACGTTTTGTTAGTAACTTATTAATTAAAAGCTATTATTAGAAGCTTATGAACATAAATAATATTTATTATCTATTTTATTGATTTCAATAATTATAGTTAAAAATTTATAAAAATAAAATTCTGCATGATTTGGTTTTATTTCGACCTACAGTTTAAGGAACGTGTATAGGGTTTATCCTAGAAATGCTTTCATTCGTAAACGTTTTTTCATCCACTCGACATTGGTAAAGTGGAATAAAATATTTTTTGCGATCCTTAGTGAACATACGCGTAACGGCGACCCGTGAAACTGAAAATGTTAGATGACACACTTACATTTTTCCAATCTTTTATTCACAGTCACGGCTTATGGAAGGCAGGAACAAATTTAAAAAAAATGGAAACATGTTGTTGTAAATGTATAATCTTTTAAAAAATTAATTGAATATGTGAAAAAATTTCACAAAATGAAAAAATAGTAAATTATTTGAGAAAAGAAAGTTTTCAGGTGAAGAGTGAAGTTTTTGACTTGTATTCCAGTTCCTCGGATCCGAATCCCGACTAAGATATTATTTTTCTTAAAAAATGTTGTCGAATTATTATTGCGCTGTGGTTGAAAATCTCGGAATATTTGTAGCAGAATAAAATGCAATACTTTTAATCTGTTAATATATTTTGACTTAAGATATTTTAAAATATGCAGAATTGCAAAATGTAGGTACTTTCATATCGTTTCTTTCCGTTAATTCAAGCTACTCTAGCCCCACATTTTAGAATATTTTCTTTCCAATAGGACAATAGGCTCGTAGTTTTGCATAAATAACCGTTTTGCTACGCCAATGACGTCTACTCTTTCCGCCAAACGTTTTCTCCTGGTTGTATGGTGTATGTATCTCATACGGACATTAAACATTCGGGACGTTCCGGAGCGTCGTAAAAACGTTTCTCGATGATAAGTATGCAGATGTCCGAATGAGACACAAAAGAAATATTCATGCCGCTAGGTGAACGGCACAGAAACTCTGTTTAAATCCAGCTCGGGTCAGGATCAAGGGGAAGCGCTTCTCCACCTTTTTTCTTCTTCAGTCCCGTAAATCTGACTTGAATTTACCCAGAATTACCCGGGAGCCTCAAAGTTACATTTTTGGACTTTATTTCACTTAAAAAGCGCCAAACTATTGAAAATTTGACAAAGTTATGATACACAGCTCCAGCGACCAAAGTCCGAATTTCCTCAATTTTGATTTTTTTCTCTTTTATTTCTATTATTATTTTAAATATAACAATACTTTTCCAAACAATCCCCGCTATTATACTTATTAATTATGAATAATATAATAATTTATTATTCAATTTTAAAATTGGCCAACAATATTTTGACTATTGTTATTGTATTAAAATTACTTTTTTAATAATGACAATTTTTTTTGCTCATTAGCTCTAAATAAAATATGTAAATTATTTCTTATAATTATACAGACAGTTTTAATTCCTAAATTAAATAAGCATTGGAAAAACTAATATAAGATTGTAGAAGGAGTGTAGAAGGAGTGTGTGAAAAAAAGACTTCTCGATTCAGTAGAACACGTCGACGCTAAACAATGAAAACTTTTACTTCTCCCGTGAAAAAAGCGATTAGTTACGCATTTGAACGCCGAGAAAATTAAATTCTCTTTTTAATCCATCGACAGTGAATTTCCTCGTGCCTAGAAAAAAAACTATTTAAAACAAATTAAAATAGAAAATTAAATGGGTTTCACACTGAAAAAAGCTCCCAAAATTATGGCAATCTTGAACATTTTTAAAACCATCTAATTTTTATTTCAAACTGATTTATATAATTAGAACAAAACATCAGCGACTTTTCAGCCACCATGAAGATTCTTATAAAAAAACATTTATCGATTATCCATAATGTTCGAAGATATATAAATTTTCAAAAATTGGAAGGTGGATGTATATTTATTTATGTAATTATAGTGTTAATCAATTTTCCGTAAAAAAGTGTCTGATTAACGTTATTAAACGTTATTATTAACGCTACTAAGTGAGAGCTTAAACAAATTATACATTAAAATATTTTACATTCATAGAAACCATTTTTTATGAACTTTTATGACACGTGTCTATTAACCTTTTGATCCACTCACTGTCTTGCTTTCACAATTTATTATTTTTTGCAGCCAATTCTTATGTAATTCTCGCATAACCGACGATTTGCTTGAAACGGGAACCTATGACATTTTTCGGCTGCGCGTGGGAAATCCAGTTTTGGTTGGCAGTCTGCCCTTTTGAAGTTATTGAATTGTTTTGCGACTCACAATTTTTTGATTGATCAATAAAGAATATTTTTGAATGAATATTTTATTATTCCATATGTAATATAGGAATTAAAATTAAACTTTTTTGTGATTACTAAAACATCAACCACAAATAAGAATAAAGTTTCCATCTTTTGAAAATGACGTTCTGTCCATTTAAGGTTTAGCAAAAAATGGCGAATAAATGAGCTTTCTGCATGAAGAGCTCTGTAAATCAATCAAGATTGCGGGCTTTCAATGTGTCCATCACACCTAATCGAGCAACCTTTTTGAGGTCGCGGGATCAGTTGATGATCGCTGATTTTCTGAACATGATTTTCTGTAACTTTGGAGTAATTTCCTTGGTGATTACGAAGCACACCATCGAGTAAATTCTATTGCGAGTGAACATAAGAATTGGCTCCAGTCACTGCCCTATTACATCAGGTGGAGAGACATTTTTAGCAAAAAAAAAATGCGATTACACCGTGCGGATAATTGTACGGTATGATCGCACGCTTCTCTGTTTTCTCCAAGCCCCTGCTTTAAATTGCAAGTTGTAGATGAGTCCTTGCCCCTTAGCTGTTGGCCAAACGCGGGATAAAGTTCATAAATCACAGGGATCACACGTGTGTAATCATAAAATGTCTTGGGCACATCAGTGAGTAGGATGCTAGTATGAATATACCATACACCGAAAATGAGGACGCGGACTCGAACGAGTCACACTTTTCTCATTCGATGCACGCACTTTCTTGTATGTAAATAAATTTCCCTTTTTTTTTTATTCCTCTTTATGATACTTAAATGACATTTTCTTATAGTACTCATTGGAACGTCTTTAGAGATCGTTGAAAGTCGAGATAGTGGTATTGGACTCAATTAATATCGATATTTAGTTTTTTTATTACAAATATTTTTGCATGTGAAAAATATGTTTTAGGGAAAACTAGGGCAACAGAAGATTACTGTGCATCGATAAAGATCACATGTTTCTACTGCGCAAGTATATATTTTCATATAACTATAATTATAATTATCATATCGATGCGTCCATTCAATATAAGTATATTTGCTGATAGCACCGTGTATGAGACTGATCCCCATACTTACACACACAGCGGATAGTCTCATACATGGGGCTAACAGAAGGTAGACTCATATTCTTCAGTACCATTGAAACTCTCCTGCGCAACCTTAAGATTTCAAGTATTTATTTCGCTTTAAGTTGAAATCTATATTATTTTTAAGTTTATAGCCAATTTGTCACATTAGGGTGCGTCGAAAAAGCCAATTTTTAAATTTCAAAAATCCATAGGGTCTAAAAGATTGTGTATGCTACAAGTAGTTTATTCTAGACAATTTTAGTTCGATAAGAAAATAATCCAGCTATCACAAGAGTATTGCAGTTTTCAACAGCGAAGACCGCGAAATCCATGTATAAATTTGAATGATTCTTACCTTCCAGAATGTGTAGTCCATATTATGTTCAACATATCCTGAATGATAAAAATAAATAATATCATTTCAAATACTATACTACATAATTCCACTACAACTGACCTAAAATCTCTAAAAGTTACTTTTTTCTTCATTTTAACACCCTTAAAACCCATGAAAATAGGATAAAAAATCTGATAAAATAACATGTTCTTTAGCAGGGTATATAACCTTCAAAATGATATCAACAAACTGAAAAAGCTCAATTTTGCACTGAGTTATGACCGAAAATATCTCTTTTTCCTTTTTTTTAATTCTCTGACAATAAAAAAAAATATGACAAAGACCTCGAAACATTCAAACCTAACTTGCATATAATACACAGAAAAGAAAATTTGACTGACAACCGATTCGATGTGAAGGCATCATGGATCCAAAAAAGCTTTTTGACAACGAATTTGGAAACTTCACATTCTAAAGATTTGCGAAATTGATATTTGATCAAAATGTTTCTTTGCGTTAGCAATCTGAATTGCTGCACTGCTAGGCTGGCTTTGAAAATTTATTTATCGCAATTATCTGAACTTTGACACCAATGGTTTCTCAATGTATATAAACAAAGTTTTCATTAAGAAAACGGAATATCCATGTCGTGAGTCGTGAAGCTGTCTCAAATAAAAATACAACTCTTTATTCAAGTTTTGTTTTGTCAATAAGTGAAGTAATCTGCTAGTATCGATGCTTGTATCATTTTCTCCGTATACAATCATATTTATTACAGCTTTCTACAAATTTAACTATTTCAGTTAATCAAAATATAATCCCACTATTGCACAATACACGCAGAAAGTTTTCCGAGAAGTAAAAAACAGAAAAGAAAAAGATAACAGCTATTCTATCTCGTGGATCTCCATGTGAATTTCCACTTCATGGATAGAACGAGATTAGGTTACTTAGGTACGGTCTTGGAAGTTCTACATGTTGCTCAAACTAAGAATTTTTCATTTGTGATTCAGTTGTTTGATTTAATAGGAATTCTCAAATTTACTACATGAAGGAGTAAGTACAACTACTCGAAAATTGGTTATCTAACATCGGAAGTTCTCGCGACAACAGGAAAAGTAGTGAGGACAACTACTACCATTCTTAGAAATGAAAGTAGTAACCACAACTATACTTAAGTTGCAGCGGCATGTAGTGCAGCTACAGTAGTTGGCCCTCATACTTTATTACTTGTCCCAATGAAACATTTTTTTCAATGTACTTATATCTTATTTAAAATTGGTTGAAAATGACGATTTGCAATACTTTGGAATAATGACGGCCGTTATACGAAGCGTACAAAAAAGTGTAGCATGCGCAGATAATTTATTATATTTTTGAATTTGTTGACTTTCAATCAGAGTATTCAATGGTTTTATGGCTCTAATGTTTTTTCTGATGTTATGAATAGACATTTCCATTCAAGGTTCCGAAAGATATAGAAAATCAGTTAAGATTTCAAATGGTTGAAGATTTTGCGAATCCCCTTAGGAATAACCTTCTTCCATCATGCCCTGCATATTTTTCACATTCTAAATGGCAATAAATGTTGACACTAAGTATCGATGTGAAAATAATTGAATGTCGTACGTGATTTTTTCAAAAATACTGAATAATCAATCACTGACAGGGCCGTTTAACTGATGTCGTAACAATCATAAAAAGTTCCCATTCCCGCAAGTATTTTCTTATTTTTGAAAATTAAATTTAAAAATATTCAAACCTCATTTTTATCGTTATCTTGTAAAAATAAACTCAGTTTGACGTCCTCTTCAAGATACATTCATTATTTTCCGTACTCATAAAACAAGAAAATTCTCTATTATGTAGTGTTTTGAGTTAAATTCTTAATTTTTATCATTCAGGATATGTTGGCAATAATATAGACTACGAATTATATCAGGCAATAATCATTGAAATTTATAAATATATCTGGTATAAAACAAGTTTTGCGCTCGCTACTGTTTAAAACTTAATTTCGCTTGCGATATCTGAATTTGTTTTTGTAGGACTTAAATTTTCAGTATTAGCTACTTGTAGTATACACAAGCTTTTAAGGTCTTTGCATTTCTTAAATGGAAAAACTGGCTTTTTCGGCACACCCTAATGAACACAAAGCTACAATTAATCAAGATTGCAGCTCAATGTATTAAAAATGTTGGACATTTTATAAAAAACAAATACGAATGAATTTAAATTTTACATTAAGATCACATCTACTTTATGTTCTTTGCTTAATTTCAAATCGGAAATTATGATTATTGGATTTATTTTAAATATCTCGTTAAACATAATCTTGCTGAATGCAAAATTCGACGCACTCATAAAAAATTTCTTGATTCAACAAAATCTTTTTGTTGACCGCAATGGCTTGATTTCAGGAAACATTTTGGTTCAATGTACAAACTTTATGTGCGTTTGACCAAATTATTTCATAAAATATTTGATAGAATCAAGAAAAAGGTCTAATTTATTCAACCAGAATAGTTTGTCGCGTACAAAATATAAAGATGTAATCCGTTTGCGCTCACATCTCGGCCATCTCTATCAAAATAAGTGATCCGGAAACAGAATAGATTGCGATTAAGTGATTACATAAAAAACTCGCGAGGTTAATTGAATCTGTGTGACTGCCTAAGATTGCGTGATTAAGTTTTTCTTAAAACAATAAAACGATTTTTCAAATCAAATAAACAACGGATCCTACATAATTTATTCTGCAAAGGCTTGAAGTTGAATTGTTTAGTCTTGTGATATTTAGTAGTTAAATAAACTAGTAAATAATTCCTACAAGATGACACAATTCCATGGTAAGATTGGTAAGCTATTCACAATGTAAATTGTGATTGGTCCTTCACATTAGATGAACTACAAGTTTTGGTTAAATCAACCAAAACCTTTTCTTAGATCAGCAGAAACACTTATTTGAAATAACAAAGATATTCCCTTGGATTGAGCCAAATATTTATTTGGATTAACGAAAAGTTTCACTTTGATCAACCAAAATATTTGCTTTAATCAACCAAAATATATGCTATAATTAAACAAATTTTGCTAACCCAAAAATCGTCTTAGGGCAACCAAATATTTTCTTGTCCATATAACAACCATATTCCAGGGTTGATTCGACCAAAATTTTGTTCATTCAAATAAATCTTTTTTTGAGTGCGAGAATTTTCAATTGATTTATTTAAAATATTGTTGTGTTGAAAGTACGATTGTTTTTCATGTCAAGTTTGCATTTAGATTATCTTTAGGTTGATGGAAAATGTGACGCATCAGCATAAACTCACAAATAATCTAGATTCGAACTTGAGATGAAAGAAATCTGAAATTTTATTCTTAATCTTATGGTACTTAGGGCTACACAGAAATATGCAATTATTACTACATTGTTAATTCATATGAGTCTAATGGGTACCTAATAGTTATTCATGTCAATAATGGCTGTGCAGTAGGATTATATGATACTCATATCTGCGCAGAAGAGTTATATGATATTGACGGCTGCGCAAACGTGTTATATGAGACCCACTGCTGGGCAAGAAATGTTCTATGTGCATATGACTACACAAAGGTGTTGTCTGGTACTTAGGAGTACAACAAATTAGCAGTACTTAATCACATTTAGGATTGTTCAAGGGTGTTCAATGACAATTGTGGCTGCGCAGAAAAGTTTTTTAACACTTTTTCCTGCGAATAAGTGTACTATGACTCTTGAGGCTGTGCAGTAGGTCTCCATTCATTCTACGAATACGTTTTAACTTTCTGTGATCTTTACTTGTCCATAGAATACTAATATTTTATTAAAGCTTATATGAATCCAGATTATTTTTTTAAACTTTCATCCATTCAATTAGAAACTGTAAATGCCAGGGTTCCGAAGCGCGCAAAGAATCTATCCAATTAGACAATACTGAATGACCTAATTCCGTCGCTATAGCGGAGCATTATTTTTGCGGGGAAGGAATCAGATCGCCAAAGGTGAAAGTTCGAAAAAATGAATGACATCCGGGGCTAGAAATCTGCACACGGCGCCTCGGCCGTATAGTTAGTGAGAAGACAATTGGCGGTAATGACGGTTGCGATTAGATTCGGGCACTTACGTGCTCAGTCACACAACCATACAGTCATATATACCTATATTTTAGCTGTATACAGACTGCCTTCGGTAAATAGAAACATGCCTACCTTTACCTGCCTACTTGTACACATTTAGGCGCACATGAATACGCATTTGTTCATGCTACTTGCCAAAGAGAATGTGCGTTCGCTTTTATGAAACGTGCCCAATGAAAACGTCGTCCCTGAACGCAAATCTGATCTGCATAAATAGTAAAAGGAAAACCAGAAATAAAGTTCATGCTCCAAGGAATTCCTGCATACGAGGTGGACAAGATAGTTTCCTTTTCTAATAGACTTTACATAATTTGAAGGAATGTAATTTTGAATTTTCGCGCCAAGAGGTATGCACGACTCGCGGGTGTGGCGCGAAAATTTGAATTTCGTTTTGGTAAGATTTTTTTTAGGGCCTTGCTAAAAATTTGGCGAAGGTACATAATTGACCTTAAGAGGGGTTTTTTTATATTTCAGAATCTTATTTGTTTTGAGGGAGAAAACAGGTAGGATTAACAGAACCTAGACGTAATAAGGCGATGAATTGGAGAACACTTGGTAACGATCTCTGTCTAGGGAACTCATTTGGTACTTGACCCAGTACCGGATAATCACTTACTCATGTCTGAAGTCGTCAGTCTATGGGATATTACTTTCATCGTGCGTAGTCTGATTGTAGATATAAAAATTATACAAAGAGACAGTGTGCACGCCACCGTGTGATCGTCGAGTTTGCGCCTCTTGCATCGCTCAATTAAGGAATTCTCGAGAAAAATAGATGATTCTCAGCCAAGATTAGGAAGCGTAATATCCGCCGAGCACGCGCAGTATTCTACTTATTCTTTCCGATGCGCAAAAGTGCTCTATTATTAAGACTGCGCAGACATTCCCCGTGTAACTTATTGCTGCGCAAAAATTATCTATATATATCTTATCAAAAATGCTTATCTAAAATATAGAAATAAATATCTTTCAGTTTTTACATATGAAATTGTTTGAAAAACTGATTTATTAAATTATTATCGAGTCATGATATGGCCTATATTAAATATTTTACACTGAAGTTAAGCAGTGTTGGGCGCGGTTAGTACTTGGATGGGTGACCGTCTGATACTACTGCGTTGCTGTTGGCGGTGGTGGGTGTGGTGAGCCCACACTTGTAGTTATTTACTACAAGAAACTATCCACCTAGAAACACTACCCGAATCGGGTAGTGTCACGCTTACCCCTTGAGGCTCGCCGAAAGGGAAATGGCTTAATGGTACAGGGTGACAAAAAATAAGTGTATACAAACTTCCACATACGATTCAAAGAACACAATTACTTCGCACCCATTGTATGAATTTTTTTCTTATTCTGTGAATATGTGGTACATGAAATTTTGTTGTTTTAATGTGTCAGGTTTATTTAAATTGCTTACTCCACCATGTCAAATGATCGTATAGCGATTATAGCATTGTATCAGTTGGGCAAACGCAATTGTGAAATCGCACGAGAGCTCGGCATTGCACGTTCACTAGTTTGTCGTGCAGTAAAACGGTTTAAAGAGCTTGGTCATGAAGTTGACCGTCCAGGAAGAGGAAGAAAACGTACCGTCAACACTTCCAGAACCCGTCAAATCATCAAAAAACGAGTAATGCGTAATTCCAATATTTCTATGAGAAAAGTAGCTCGTGAGACGGGTATTAATCGTGAGTCGTTGCGTCTCATAGCAAAAAAAGAACTTGGACTCCATCCTTACAAGCTACGAAAAGGCTAGCTCCTGCCCGATGAAAACAAGCTTATAGGGCTTCAAAGATGTCGCTTGCTTTTGCGCCGAGCCGCAGGTCTGCGCTGGGAAAAAATTGTCTTCTCAGATGAGAAGATCTTTACTGTAGAGCAAGTGCACAACCGACAAAACGATAGGAATTGGTCTACAGAAGCTCCTGGACCATCATCTGACATAGAACATCGACAAAATCCTGTATCTGTTATGGTGTGGAGTGGGATATGTGCCAGTGGCAAGACACCTTTGATTTTTGTCGAAAAAGGAGTCAAAATCAACAAAGATGTCTATTTGAAAGATATTCTGGAGGATGTAGTACTTCCTTGGGCCCAACAGCACTTTGGCGATGAAGAATGGACATTTCAACAGGACTCGGCTCCAGATCACAGGGCAAAAAAGACCCAAGATTGGTGCAAGGCTCATTTTCCAAATTTCATCACACCTCAAGAATGGCCACCGTACTCACCGGATCTTAATCCCATGGAGTCATGGACTATAGTATATGGTCAATTTTAGAGGCAAGGGGCTGTGCTACACGGCACAAAACTTTGGAGTCCCTAAAGCAAACGCTGCTTCAAGAGTGGGATCGAATAACAGTGGAAGAGCTGCGGCCCGTAGCAGAAAATTTTGTAAAGCGATTGAGGTTGTGTATTCGTGCTAAAGGTGGTCACTTCGAAACTTAGTTGTTAATAGTATTACTTAGGCATTGTATAATTACTTTCTACCGTTTGTTTTTCATTTTCGTTCATTATAAATTTTTCTCATTCAAAAATGTTGTATACACTTATTTTTTGTCACCCTGTATATACGCAAGAGAAATTCCAGAATAATTACTTCTTGGTATAACTTTTTTTATAATAAATTCTCCGATCAAATCGCAACTTTCGTTTCGTGTGACCTTAAATGCAGCATAATATACGATAGAAACTGGGTAATTCGACCCCAGGATTTGCCCACTTTCAACGCACTTGCATTTTCGTAAGACGCGGGATACATTATCCTTTTTTAACTCGGATGACGTCAGGTGACTTGTGCACGAAAATCTGCAGGGCGCTATGGCGCAAATGTAAATCTGATTACAAATGCGTTGTATTAAAATATAGGGACTTTACATTCCTATGATACTCAACACTTTAAATTTCATCTTCACTTTTTAATGTTCGATTTCTCGTTCTTTATTATTGTAACTTTATTACAGGTTTGAAGTATCATTTATTGCAACCACAAAAGGGCAGTTGTTGGTTCGATAAAATATAGAACTTTGGCTTATTGAATTTTGTATATTTATTGATATTATTTAAAATTTAGGTTATATTTTTGAATCTTTATTTGATTTTATGAACAAGTTTCTTTCGATTCAAGAAGGGCCGAGCGTTGCACTTCTAGTCAAATATGAATTTTGTTTTCGCAGAAGAGTACTATATTTCTTGAGCAGAATTTGAAAACTGTAAAACAATTTATGAAACCAAGCATTTTTAATTTCTTGAATCACATTCGCTTTGTTAATGTTTATCAATACCATTTATCGATGAAGGTTTGATGATCCCAGGGCATGCGTTTTCCATTTTTTATTTAATTTAATATAAAATTTAATATAAAGAGAAATATAATTAAAGTAATTTAATATAAAATTAGTGCATGCGTTTAAAATGCGACGTTGCCAGATTTTTTCACATCAAAAATCGTGAAGGGAATTCGACAAAATGGCTTCTTCTACGGTTACTTTCAACGTATTTTCATCAAAATATCTATCTTTTTTGTGCGGGCAGTTCAATATTAAATCTAACCATATTGAAGAGAACATTTAGGTGCATACGAAGTTTACCTTTTTATTCTCAAAATTGGATTTTGGCGTAATAAAAAATTAAAGTGTGAAATGGCACGAACCTCCATAAGACATTTACTAAAAAAATCATTTTTTAGATTAAATTTCTCGTAAATTAACGCAAATGAAAACTTTTGATTTGAACAAATTAAAATTCATGAAGTTGTCAGTTGAAAAATACTAAAAGGGAATTGTAAACATGCTGAATGTAATAACGTTATTTTATAAAAAAATTTAAACTCGCCTTTTAGCGCAATTCGCCACAACGAAAAATTGAGATCTGCAACTTATTTCACTTTCATCGAATGACGTTGCACCAAATCAGCTTTGTTGAGCCTCCTACGCGTGCTAACAACATCCTTATAATAGACCTTCGGTGAAAGTCCACTTCCCCCGAATTCGGCTGATATAAAGTTCAAGTTTCGAGACCTCCACGCTTTAAATTCTTCACTTTGCAGCAAATGTGGATCGTGACATCAGTACGGAATTCGAACTCTTTGTTTACTTTATCTTTAAATTCTATTGTGCACTAAAGTTCTTGAAAGCTGTTTCCATTATCTGCTGCATTTCTTTCACTTTTTGTCACATTCATGGAAACTATGGACAATAAAGGATTGTTTCATTTTTTTTTGCTGTCAAAGGATCCAAACTTTTTTACTATTATTTCTTGTTTCAAAATTCTTCGGGCAGGTAGGATTAAAGTAAAGGTAGATTTACTGCTAAATATAGAGTTTAAAAAATGCGAGAAGCTGAATAAAAGAAATGGATTTTATTGTAGAAATTGGTCTGGAAATAAGAATAGAAATGGGAATACAATCTTTAGAGGCTAAAAATAGATTAACTTGAGTAACAATGATCTATCGAAGTAGTTAGAGTGCGTAATAGTCAGCCCGTCAGTCACAATAACCTGAGAGTTCGAGGTGGCCCTCTCTTTTTTAATTCGATATTTCAAATCGTCCCTCGAGATAAAAACTTTCTTTCTTTTTTACGCATTTGATATTTAATTTGAGAGTCTTTGTACGAAAGTGCAAAATGGTTCTCGAAGGTCATCAGCAATTACTTAACCAATTTCACAGTCGAGTCGCTCAAACACTTAATTACGATTTTATCGTTACTACCAATTTCAAAAGCGTATGCTTTATTATTAATGAAAGAATTTTATTTGACTATAAAAGTAGCTTCTTCTCTTTAAATAATCATCCACTCCTATTGTATAAGTGAAATGGAAATTACAGAGAGCTTGTTTGCACTTTTCGAATGGAATTTTGTTGGACGTTAAAATATCTCTTTTCCATTTAAAAAATTGAATAATCTTGAATTTAATTTCTCTAGAATTTTTAAAGTTCTGGAACATTAAATTAAGCGAATTACGGTAATTCACGTTCAAAGTGAAACGAGCAAGCAATAAGCAAAATCGACTTCATGTTTCAGGCTATGTCGCGTAACTTGTTTTTGCAATTTTTTAAATTACGAGCAGTTGGGCGTTGTCGATTACTTTCGAGACAAGCCCAGGGCTTGAATTTTTTCTGGGCCTTTTTTCTCGAGCAAGGTCGCATGTTATTACGTGAGCGCATTCGGAACCTGACAAGAATCAGGGTTCTGCAAAATTTGGAATGCAATTAAATTCGAACAAAACATTCCAGCCAAGAAATAATTCTTGTCTTCATTTAGTCTTATGTACGTTTTAATTCACAAAGAAAGGCAGAAATTTATTTTAAATTTGATGGTAATTATAGCTGCGCGGAAGTATCAGATAAAATGTGTGGATGCGCAGAAGTGCACTATCACACTTATGACGGCCTAATACAGAAGAGTTATATGACACTTGCGGCTGCGCATAAGTATTCTAGGATGCCAACAGATGCCCAAAAATATTCTACATATTATACTCAAGCCTGCACAGAAGTATCCTATGATACCCACAACCCACACAAAATATTTTTTCTAACACAATTAACGTGACCAATGTTGACCAAATCCTACTATAGTACACTTAGACACAATTGTACATCACTTTAATTGCTTTCTTTTTTAACTGTTCATTTATACAATAAATCATTTTTATCAGAGCAAACCACGCGACTTTGTCGTTTGCCCTCGCGAAGCGCAACTTGGAGGGCCAATATCACTGAATCAACCAATGATGTTATGTTCACTGAAACATCAGAGATTTTGATGTCACTGATTGAATTCAGTGACGATCATTTCCAAGTCTTTTACTAACACTCATTGATTTTTCAGTGAAAAATAAAAACGTCACTGGTTAATTATTGAAAACCTCAACTACTGATTGAAACAGTGAACATTTCACTGATTGAGATTTAGAGTACAAAAAATGTATCTAATAATTGCAAAAACACTATATTCATATCAAAATTCGATCTTACCTATTACAAGATGCACCCTGCTTGAAGTTATGGTAGTATAATAATATCTTAGTAAATAAATGCATATTATTAAAATGTAGAGTCTGAGACTCAGTCCGAGAAAGGCAGTGTTACAAAATTAGTTAACTCACGAAAGACTCGCCCCTCATTAAAACTTCAAAGCAAATTAACGATGTCAAATTAACTCGTATCACGCATTACTTTTTCGAAAGTAACCCACGAGTCAAATATAATACTCAATTCCCAGTTGTTCTTCGAACTGACGTGTAACCTGTAAGAGTCGACTTCGTGTAACAGATTTACACAAAGTGTGAGTGCGAAATGTGAATTTGTGTGCCGGAGGTTGTTACGTAGGTACTTAAAGTGTCTCAACACTGTATACGGCCGCGCAAAAGTTTCCGTGGGAGTGTTACCGATCTATCCCACGGATCGATCAAGGTTTTACTTTATCCTAGATCCTATCGTGCTGAGAAAGGAGCTTTATGATCGCCTTCGTCCCTTTTCCTACAGTAAGCAGGAGAATCAGAATTCCAAAGGAATTCGGAAGTAAGACCGATCACAAGGTCGCCTCAAAGATTTATTATTAATTTCTTGGCTTCCAAAAAGGTATCAGAAATGATAATGTGTAATGAGGAAAATGTCATATAGGGCCCCAGGCTCTCAGACACTGTGATGTGATTAATAATTCTTCTAGAAAACATGAGATAAAATATTTTTTTTTAAGTGAAAAGTAAACATCCTTGAACATCTGACATTCTATTTTGATTCAGGAAATAAGCAGACAAAATGTTTCATTAATTTAAATTCTGGAATCAATGTAATGCAATATTCTAGAATGGCCTTGAATAGAATATTCTACAATATTTTTGAAGAATGGTATTCTGGAATTTTTTGCGAAGGAACTAAATATCGGATTTTCACAAAACTTGAGTCATGTATTATTATGCATTTGAAGAGTTTCAGAACGGTGGGCGTGTTGGAGGTTGAAATTTTGGTCTGAAAAGAAAAAACCAATAACGATCTTTTTTAGTATTTCTGTACAGTTTCGAGATACCTTTTTTCAACAAAAAAATTAAGATATTTATAGGGGTTTAAAGTCAAAGTATCCAATTTTTACTACACAAATGTTTAATTTGTTTATGGAAAAAAAATGGTTTCATTAAATACTTTAATTAGAATTTCAGGTATATCGACTATGGTTTGTATCTGTGAAAGTATATATGCCGGGAAATGCCAACTGAACAAATTTTTTGTTTGCATCTGCCCACGAATTTAAAAAAAAAACATGTATGTATGTATGTATACCATTAAGCGATTTCCCTTTCAGGGATCCTTATCTTCATTAAATTAATTTGCTTATATTCGTTGCATTTTGGAAGCAAAAAAATTTGATTTTTTGAAAGGGACAAAGTAGGCTCCGCCCTTAATTTTGAATAATATCATTGCAAATATATAGATCTACTTTTTATCAAAAACATACAATTTCTACGAAACATATGGTTTTCATGTAAATGGGTAAAGTAACTTTGTGTAACAATATGTTTTTTCACCTAAATTGTAAATTTCATTTGAATACAATTTAGTGGTATCTGTTTTTTGAAATCTCTATATTAAATGAAATTCAAAAAATGTATCTCAACTAAGAAGAAAGTATAACTACACATAACTTACTATGTGTGCTTATTTCCACAGGCTTATAGCGCTATTTTTCTAAACATGGCACTAATGTGTACTGCTGTACAAGGAAAAGCAGCCTCGCTTGTATCCTCGACCAGGAATATATATCGTGCGTGTACCTTGGTAAACATATCCGTATCCTGCACTCTCGCACACTCGTCCGCTTAATAAAAGTGTCGGCACTATAATTTAATGTCGCGATACGGATATGTGCACGCAGTCATGCAAAGGCGTATCTCCAGATCGCTGATATATCCTGGGTGCAATATCTTTAGACTCACAAGTCACAATCGGAGTAGGTGAATGTGCATGCGGACAGGACTGCGTGGAAAAACTTCATGGCAGTCTGTTGTCAGGTCTGGTCCAGGTCCAGCTTTATCTGGACTGCCCAGACTGGAAGATCTGATCTGGCCCAGGTCTGGCGCTAGTCTTGTCCAGATCTGACTTTAACTGGGCCGTTTAGTCTGGAAGGTCTGGTCTGGTCCAGGACCGGCGCTGATCAGCTATCCCAGAATAAAAAAAGTTCTATGTTCGTTCAGCAAATTTTTTGCTTCACATATTTCGCAAAAGTTACAGGGTGTATAAAATGATAGAAAATTAGAAATGCACACTATCAAAAATCGAATTTTTGTATCGCCTTGACATTCTGGTCTACTCCAGATTTCAGGCTGACCAGCTAGCCGAAAACAAAAAAAATCTGATCGATCAGCACATTTTTTTTTGACATATTTCGAAAAAGTTACAAGGTACCTAAAATTATAGAAAATACGAAATTCACGCTATCAAAACAAGATTTTTTTTATCACCTTGAAAGTCTGGTCTGGTCCAGGTTTGGCGTTGATCAGCTAAATACACTTATAGTGCAAAATTATTTTTTTCAAAGTCATTGAAAAAATAAAAGGAGTCCAGTCAGCAGCTGACCAGCCTCTAACTAATCAGCTAATCACTAGTTGCTGACCAGCCAATAACTAGCAGCTGACCATACGGTCTGGCCTGGGGCTAGCCAAAAAAAAAAAACGTTACACTTTTTGTCTGGTCTGGCTATATGTATTTTTATGTGTACATAAAAGCACATTCTGCATCTTTTCGTGTATGCGTATGTGAATGTGTATATGTATGTGGTGTATGTTTAAGAATATACTCTATGTTTAGGCCTGTGTTTAGGTGTATGTGTCACACATAGGCACATATGTGTAAAATATGCCAAATAAGTATGCGCCAGTACTCTGATAATGCCATATAATACAGCAATGCCGAATACAGTGTAAGAGCCGCCCATGTAGAAACTGCCCCATTTGTCCCCATTTCAATCAGGGCAGTGGTCAGAATCTCACTAGACCAACTGGACTAGTAAGGTCTAAACAGGGCCCTTCAAGGCACTGCTAAGATTTTTTATTCCTCATGACTAGAAAAAACTATGTGCCTCTAGTTAGGCCCTAATCTTGTATTTGAGCCAGGCTCTAGCTGGTTCCTGATTTATATAAAAGAACCAAGAAATTCTAGTCAGGCACTGGTCGGGCGTTAGTCAGCATACCCCAGATAAATTTCCTGAAGATGGTGCTGCAGTATATATGATGCAGTGCCATCTTCAGAAGTTTGTATGCACTAAATCATGTTTTAGTAAACAGGCGAATGGCTGCCTCAACAACACGTGACAGCAAACTGAAATTTATTTTCATCTGAAGCATCCGTGCGTTTAACACTTATAAACACGTTTTTTTATTGAAAATAACACTACGTAAATTTTTATTGAATATAGTTCAAGTAGTAGTTTTGTTAAATTCTATTTATTATATATACTGAATGTGATTTGTGAATATAACCAAACAAATTTAGGTAATTTCTTTTTTCACCTTTCACAATCACTTTGATTAAAATAAAGTTCGAATTTTTTGTTAATACGTGAAACATAAGGAAAACAGTTAAATTTGTGCTGTGCATGTGAAACCCAGTGGAAAATAATAAAAATAATCATTTTGTTGTTGAAAAATAGTTTGTCACATATATTTATATCACAGCCGAATAATGAGCGTACCGGAAAACAGAGAGGGTCTAGATGGGCGGTTGAAGGGTATTCCTGTTAGGACCTCGCTAGAAGTTCTAGATAGTGCCTGGCTAAAACAGCGTTACAGAACTAGTCTGGCCCTCCCTATTTTTCCCGACAAGCGCCCGATCAGAAACGGGGAAAACTAGGCGGGGCCCTTCCAAATTCGAATCGCAATTTCTACATGGGCGGTAACGCCTCCCGTATCGGTGCAGCCTTGACTTGTTTCCCGCCTTTCTCCAGAATCTTAGTGCATTGGTGCTAATATTACAGCAAGAATATCTCACGTGAACTCAATTCCCGAAATCAGCATCCGCGCAGTGATGCACGTATTACTAATATCGTAATATCCACTCATTCAATGTTCTTCTCAAGTATCCGGTTCACCACAAAGGTTCTATAAGTTCTAATTCACAACACTTACCATGGAGATAAATCACACCTTTCAGAGGGAACTCGGAAAAATGAGTGTGAGAAATCTCGTTACTGTTAGTCGATAACTATTGCTGTTCAAAGAGTGATTATTGTGGCGTTTTTCTCTTTCTTCTAGCTGTGCGAGATTCTTGCGCTGGCTGGGGTCACTGAATAAAAGATTTTGCTCAATAAGGTTATCTGAAAAGATTTCTTGCTACTTTTTCTTCAGAAATTCAGATTCAATTTTCAGTAGCAGACACCAGAGTTCTAGAAAACCCTTAATGATAACTGTTCTGTACACTGTTCACACTACTCAGATTTCACAGAAAAAAAAACAAAAGATAAAATGTGCTACAGAAAAATTTTTGAGCGGTTAAAGATTGAAAGTATTTTAGCAAAAGTTTCACCTAGGTTAGGAGAATAATTCTAACATCATCTACTATGTCACATTTTTAGCTGTGTGAAGTGAAATAATAGTTAGCATAGAAGAGTAGAGCGTAGAATTGGTAACAAAAAACAGAAACAAAACATTGTCCTTGCTTATAAATCTTCTCTGAAATAGCTTACACTATTCTGCCGTGCAAATTAAATAAAGCGTACCTGCAGTTCAGTTAAGTCATCTTTCACTTTTACACTTTTACGAATCTTTTGAATTAGACTCAAATGTCATTGATTCTGATAGTGTTTCTTGAATATCCATTTCCTAATACGATGAACATAATGGATGTTCATAAACATCACGAAAATTAGAGCTTTTCGAATCACATTTGAGAAACTCGTAAAAATTACAGATGACTTATTCGAACTGCAGCCCGTGAAGAAATTTCGATAGGGTTCTAGTGGGGCCCTGGCTAGTTTTCCCTATCTCCAATCGGGCTCTTGTGAGGAAAACTAGTCGGGCCTCCATCTAGAACGTAACGCTCTGGCCATGGGGGCCCGACTAGATTTTCTAGTAGGGTTCTAGTGGGGGTCGCCCGCCCAAAACCCTATTAAAGAGAAGGGCCCCTGCGGGGCCCCTACAAGGCCCCTGTGTACGATTTAAGTTATTGAGATGAATAATATTCTGCACTAACATTAAAATTAAAAGTATTTTACAATTGATTCAATAATAATAATAATGTAATATGATACCATAATATTATTAATTATTATTATTATCGACAGCAGCTCGTAGCTTCCACCCTCTTTCCCTGTCCTTGGCGTTGGGAAGAATATTCTTCAATTGCGTGAGGAATTCTTTCTCATTGATATTTTGAAACGTTAAATCTTTACGTGTATTGGAAATAGCAGCTTAAATAATAATAGTACACTAAAAAATGCCAATCGCTTAATTTATTATAATTGATTTATTTTGATTTTTGTATGTACCGCGATTTTGGTAAATTTACTTATTTTACATTTTTTGTATTATAATATACCCTGCCGATGGAACAGCATTGAAAAAGCACTCAAAAAGTACTGCCCAGTGCCGTTTCAGTGCTGCTCGTTTAAAGCTACTCAGATTACAGTTTTAAATGCCTGCAGAAGTTCCCTTTATACCTGCGAATAGGCTACCAAGTAGACCAGCTGAAAGGGATTAAAAATGCAAAATTAAAATTTGTGAAATTTTGAAATTACCTTTGCGAAAGTTAGAAATTCAGAATTTACGGGTTTCGATGATTTCAGATATCTAACTTTTTTTTGAAAAGTTTAAAATTCGAATGAACATAATGTATCTCGTAAATGGAATGAGATACGCCAAAACAGACAAAATTTTCGAATTCAACTTCAGAATAGTATATTAGTATATAATTTATAAGTATAAACTATATATAATGAGAAAATTCATAAATTAAGAAAAAGTGTTAATAATTTGAAGAAAATTTTAAAAAGGGATTCGGGTTGGTAGCGGCCAACTGCTGTAAACCACTCTGCCTGTCCGGTACGTGACGAATACAATAGAACCATTATATGACCGTCGCATCACCCTCAGTGCGGTTTAGGTGCCGAAATCAGCAGAAACAGTCACTGAAAAAGCACTGGCGGCCCAGTGCCGTTCGCCAGTGCTTTTTCAGTGCTGTTTCATCGGCAGGGTAGGAGAATATTATTTTTATGTTGTGTTATTATTATAGGTTATATTTACTGTTAAAATATTCGTACAAATAAAATATGCTAAATTATTAATACATTATTTACCTTCTACGTGGTCGTCAGAGCGAGCAGCTCCAAACATCATAACCTCACTTTCATCGCATTCTTGTTCGAGTTTTTGCATTAAGCGGAACTTTTTGCTCCGAAATCGTATCTGCTCTTGCAGGCGCCTTTCGTCTTCCATCGTGGAGAACAATAATTATCATACACAATACAAAATTACATCAAGAAATAAAAACACAAAACTTGAAAGCTCTGACGAAGCAATGGACAGCTGTACTTGACATAACCTCTTTAACTTCAACTGACACGGTTCCGAAGAAAATTTTCAATAGTGCCCTAAATCAAGTTTTCGGAAAAAAGCGTTTACATGCACACAAAAAAACACTTTCTGCATATTAAAACCGTCAAAACCCTCCAAATTAATACATTAGGCAATAATAATAAGATTTTATGAATGTTCTGGTCGGGGCCCCACTAGATACAGATAGATTCGCCATACCAATACGAAGCATGGAATTCTTCACTAGAACCTGGTAGGGCCCCCATCAGTTTTTTCTAGACTAGATATTCTGATAGGGGCCCCTTCAGAACCCAATTTCAAATAGGGAAAGATGGGTAAATTTCTGCACGGGAGATACGCTTTATTTTATTTGCACAGCAGTATTGTAAACGATCTACAAATTATTTCACACCACCTGGTAAAAAGCAACTGACAGACGCGGAATCGCCTTTTGCTCCAGTTTAATGAATTCAAACGACGTTAGATGCGCTGGCGTCGTCAACTCTCGCTACTTTTGGAATACAAATGGAGCCATTATGTGGCGAGATCATAGTTATCATCAGGGGTTTTCTAGCACTGATACAGTCCCTTAGTACAGTACCAGTAGATAAACTTCCACCTGGTTAGAAAAATGTAAAAAAAAACTTATGATGTTTTTAAATGCAAAACAGTGAATATTTTGCAGATATGATGAACTGTGTCTCTTTCGTGGAGTATTTGAGAATATTCGCATTAAATACATTCACTTTTCATCAAATCGCAGGTATTTGGACAAAAGTGTACCTCCTCTGAGGTATAACTAATAGCTTCGTTCCCAATTGCTTCGATCACAGAACAAACAACTGTTGAATTGCTTTCTCTCAAATTTCATATGATGTCGTAATAACGAAAATGATTTATGAAGTGATATTTTAAAGATACGTGTCTAACTGTCTATATGTCTCGATGGAAGAATATCCAAGTGGAGTCGTAGCAGGTGAAATGCCAAGAGGCATTGAATTTCCGGTTACATTGTATGTGGAGATGTTGATCAAGAATTAGATAAATACAATTTCTAATTGTCCAATGGGCACAAATATCTCAAGATGCAATCAAAATATCCCAAAAACACCATATGTCAGGTCAAATAACATTCTAAAAGGGGCAATGTCCCAAATATGTGTTTAGGATTTGTATGGGCAGTAGATGTAGGCGCACCTGAAATTAAATTACTTCAACTGAATTAAAAGTGAATTGAACTAAACTGAACTTAAATTAATGCGATTAAATGCAGTTGAAGGCGCTACAATTAAATTCAATGGAATTTGCCGAAATTTAACGTAATTCGATGAAACTTGACAGAAATCAATTGAATTCTATTATGTTGAAGTATATTTCGTTCTGTTGAATCCTGTTCAGTCACAGAAAAAACAGAATGTAATCTTTGCACCGATTTCAGAGTAATCTTTACCTACAACAAAAATTAACTTCATGTGTTAAGATTTACCCATCACATTGGAAATGGTTACCATGTCAACTCTATTGTATCTTGTTTTTTTTTCGATGCGAAAAAATTCAACTTTATCTACTTGAAAATGACCCGCAACCAAAATTCACTTCTGTTTTTTCTACGGTCCCATTGAAATGATTGGTTTTTATTGAATTATATTGAATTTAATCCTATTAAATTCCAAGCAACCTCATTGAGAATCCATCTCCGTTAAACTGAGATTAACAGGAATTAATCGTAGAGAGGCGCATAATTATTCTTCAAATTCTACTTTCCATCATGTTCATTTCACGGAAATTATATAGAGCCAATAACAATTTTTCTAATTAATATTTTTTTTCTGAATTACCGTTTGACATATTGGTTTTTATTTCAGATTTACATACTATTGGCTTTAATTTGTATTATTCCGAACCACTGGTCATAATTTTTTTCCAGATAACTCCGGGCATCATTTTTATTTTTCCGAATTAGCATTTGAATGATTGTCAAACGGTAATTTAAAAAAATATATACATTCAGGCAAATTGTTATTTGGTTCAACGAATTTCCGTGAAATAAACATTAGAAAAGGTAGAATTGGGGGAATATTTATGCGCCTCTTTCGAATAATTTCTGCAGAATCATAAGTAATTTTAACTAACTTGAAGGTATATTATTTTTTAATTTAACTTAATTTGATTGAGTTAAACTAAATTGACAGTATCAATAAAATCCAATGCAGTTCAGCGTACTTCATGGGTATTTGTGGAATTATATGGAATTCAATTTGACTTAATGAAATTAATTAATGGAAATGAATACAACGAAAGTAGAAATGCAATGAAAATAAACATTCCATTTGATTGATTTCCAATTGGGAGTCATTGTAACGCTAATTGCTAAATGAAATTAAACAGAAAAAAATGTAAGTGGAAAATCTGACTTATTTTAAGGCGTAACAAAAAGTAGCATATGAAATCTGAAATTAAGAATGTCTTTTAAACATTATAGTAATCAAACAGAAATACTGAAATTCAGGTAAGAAAACCCTTAAATTCAGAAGATCTTTATACTGAAAAGTTAGTGTAAGGTTGAAATGATATTAAATTAAGGACTTCTTAATTTTAAGTAACGAAAGTCTTACATGTTATTTCAGGTTGCCTTCCACTAACTTTCATAACTGTATTTTGAAAGTAAGGTGCATGGTGTACTTTATTTAAATTCTTATTTAATATAAGTAAATGCTTTATTCAAGATAGTTTATATACTTGAATTTAGTCGTTTTCTTAATTCAACTCAAATCGGAAATTAAGTCGAATATAACTTTAGGTATTTGTTTCTACTGTGATAGTATTGCAGGAATACGGAGATGACTTAACATTATAGCGAAACAGGCTCAATAAAACGTACACCTTCCTTTTCCTATGTTTATGTGGAAACGATAACATTTTATGAGAGGGCGATTTGAAATTATTATTGACGTTGGATGTACATCACGTAAGTCTAATGTGATAGTGCACAGCAAATGACAGCGACAATATGCTTATTATGGGCTGAGGGTACGGAGAAGTGAATCCACTCTTGTAGCATGTACACAAGACGATATAGAGTCGTACACTCATATCCTAGGTGTACGTTGGACGGGGATATATTTACCAAGGAACAAGTATGATAAAGTCTTCGAGTTCAAAGATAAACCCTTATGGCGCTCCGTTAACTGCAGTGTAGTAACCGGAATTGTAATTCATGAGTGGCGCCCAGCATGCGGATTCGTAGGCGTACTGATCGAATTTATAAATCTCGAGGTTGCCTCAGCTCTACCAACTTCCACCTTAAGGTTGAAAATAACTTATTCTTATATATTTTCTTCTCTTTTCATTTTGTATGCATATACACGGAAAAATCTTTAGGATAGGTCACTTTTAAAAATTTTGTAAAACGCTTATTAATTTGACATATTAGTTGTATTAAACATCCTCGAAATAATCAAAAGAGTCATGAAATAATGTGTGGACTCGTTCCATTACATTTGGGGCCTATCCTAAAGTTTTAGACAGTCTAGTAAAGTTTCGACAACATATTTTTTTCCGCGTACTCTCACGGTTATTAGGACTTTAAAATTTTACGTCCTCAAAATGTATACATTTTCTTAACTAAATTCAAGTTTCATTGGATTCCGCTGAATTTTATTGAAGTCCATCGAATTCGCTGGAATTTCATTAAATTCCGTTTAGGTTTTCTTTCACATAGCATTTTGTCGATTTTCTTCAAATGGAGTAAAATTGAAAGAAATTTAAATAAATTCAACTATAATGTTTCTTACCAGGATTGTGTTCAAAGAAAGTTCATCTCGAAATTATGACATACACGTGAACTTAGGTTAATTCAACTTAAATCAAGTGAATTCAACTCATCTTATTTCTGATATACCAGCAATTAAATTAATTTCACTCAATTCAAGTGAATTCTACCAATTTTATATGAATTTCATCGATTTCCATTAAAATCCATTGAACTGCATTGAATTGAATTCCATTGCACATGTTACATTTAATTTCATAAATGCTATTAAGGTCCCCCGAATTGAATCACATTCCATTAACCAGACTATCATTTAAGTTTAATTCATTCAAATTCAAATTAGTTCACGTAGAAGTTAATCAATCTCACTTATAATGAATTTGAATTTATTCGGACATCACTTCAATTTTATTTTTCAATTGAATTGAATTGAATTCCTTTGAAAGGCATTTATTTTCATTGAATTTGACTTCATTTCATTAAATTTCGTTGATTTAATTGAATTCGCTTTCGTTTTATGCAAATTCATTTAAATTCCACCAAATTCGAAGCGAATTGAGCCATATGGAAAAGTCGACCCAAGCGACAATGTCACTTATGAACCTTTTTACTTTGGACGGCAGTATTCTCTGGGATGAGTTAGTAGAATTGAAATGAATCAAAGTAAACTAAACTAAATGCAACTAGAGTGTGTTCAAGACAAATGATACAGTCGACAAGAAGTAAAGTAAATTTCACTCAAATTTGATTAAATTAAATTTGATTATATTCCATTGAATATCCATAAAATCGGTTAAATTCACTTTAAAATACAGTCCAAATCATTAACAAAATCCAATGGTAATACAGAAAAAAATACAACGGGTAAAAAGTGATTCAGATAAAAATTCTGGGGGTAATCTCGGCATGCAAAAAAATTAAGATCGGCAAAGGTAAAATTCAAATTTAATTAGATGGAATTTCATTTACTATCGTCGTACCTTATTTAACTTCATTTAATTACATTTAATTCTATTAAATGCATTACATTCCATTAAAGACGATTTTAATTGCATTTACTTACATCGGATTTTTTGTACATGGTTAAATGAATTCTCAACTTAGTACATTTCACTGAAATTTAATCTGAATTCGTTGGCATTCAAAGTGAATTCCAAAGTGTTTAGTTTAATTTCAACTGAATTCAAACAAAATAAATTAATACAAAGAAAAATTAACTAAATTTGAGATAATTTTAACTAACTTATTATAAGTGTTTTCAAGGAATTCGGTAAAATTGAAAGTTAATTTAATAAATCCATGAAAAACATAAACTGATTATAAAAATTGCATGTTTAGATAAAAAGACTGTTATTAAATATAAAAATTTCCCTTTCATTACAGAAAAGTAACATTTTGAAAAATTACCTATTAATTGTAAAAATATTTTTCTTTCCAACTTATTGTTCTTTCTACACAAAATTTAAAATCCATCATATATAATGAAGCAATCAAAAATTTGTAAAAATATAGTAACATTATTAGTTATTATTTATATAAACATATAAATAAAAATAATGGAAAGACTTGACTCTAATCATTATTTCTGCTTTAATTATTCAATGAATTTTAGTTTGAATATGTTCATTAAACTCCTTTCACTTGCTTCGATAAGTCTATAACATTATCTGAGATTGCGGGATATCTAAAGTTTCTAGTGTCTAATATTTAATCCTTTTTCATGTCCTATTTTTTCATTCCACGTGAAAATTGATATAAAATAAACGATTCCGATTCTAATTGAAAGCTTATTTCCTGACTTTCAGATTCATTAAGTAAGACCACTCACGCAAACTTCAACATGAAACTCTTTATTTTTTTAATGTTAAAAACTACCTGTCCTAAATATATGGGACATTTTTTCTCAAGTGTACTCACCCAAAAAAGTTCCTTTGTTTTCGATAAATAAAATGTTGTCCCTTCTGCTTCAGGAAAACGATCTCTTCTGAAGAAGTCTTACGCTTTTAAAATCCATAAAAACAACGTTATTTACCGCAGTTTCGATCACATTTTTCCAGATTTTCAGTGATTAGAAGCATTTTTCGTAAAAAGTATTATTTTAACTTTAAAAATAAAGGTTCAACTTTTGAGAAAACAAATATTTTACATTAAATTTTTAAGGTAAAATATTAATTGTTTCAAAAAATTTTTATTAATTAAAAAAATAAGCGGGCAAAAGTACTGTAGAAATTGCAGTAAACAACACATTTTTTATTGATTTTAAAATAGCGAAACTCCTTCGCAAAGACAGTTGCCACGACACAGAATAGACAACATTTAATTTCTCAAAAAATTTGAGAAAGAATGCCTCATATATTAATTACTAAAAGTAAAGTGATTGATTATTAAAATAAAATTTGATCCACTTCATTATAGCTGTTATAAAAATATAATGTATGAAAAGTGATGTAGAATAAAAGAGAAACTTTAAAAAAAATTTCAGTCCCTAAAAATTTGAGGGTTTGCTATCATTTCTTCATCATTTCCGGTTCCTGTTTGAATATTTCATAAGTGAAGGTTGTAAAAGGTGGATTGCGATTCGCTCCAATTTCAAGAAAATTTAACGTTCGACCTTCCTACATGAAAGTTTTCGTAATAGTACGAACGCGTAACGAACGCACGGAAATTTTCTCTTATAATATGGCCTAGCCTCAAGTTTCATTTCACTTTAGCGCAAAATGAAATACAAGAGCACACTGCCAAAGTGAGAGTGAAACCGAAGTAGAGTGCGCGCCAATAACCAGACACTGCCTTGTTTATTGACATAATTCTTTTAACGATTTTTAATTTAAAAAACAATGTATATTTTCATTGATGATTAATGTATAGGTTTTTTTCGTAAATTATATCATTTTCGTGAATTCAAATAATTGATATGTATAAACATAAATTATCGTATTTTTATGGAAATGCATATAATTTTACTCTTTTCTTTCGCATTCATCACATTTAAAAAATGTAATCTCTTGCGCTGTTAATATGCAATTCTTTTTTAAACATATTTTCCTCTGGGCAATGATTATTTTCTATTGAAGAAAATTTCTTGGTTCTGTGCTAGCATGATTTGATTTTCAAAAAAATCTAATCAATATTAACTTAACAAAATTTTTATAAAGCAGCATAATTTTTTCTTAATTGAAATGTTATTTTCGTTTAAGAAATTAGATTCCTCTACCTAACACGCAGTTTTATTACAAATTTTATCTACTAAAACTAATAAAATATGTGTAAAAATTGAGAAGAGAGAAGCAATGGCATGGAAAATTTGTAAAGTACTGAAAAGAAAAATTGCTGTATGTACATTATACTAAAAACGTATTTTTTACCATCAACATGAAATTTTTTTCCTGTCTTCTATTAAATTTACGTTATAAAGTATTTATTCCATACGTGACATTTAGATAAAATAAACTTAATTTTTTTCATTCGATACCTTTTAAAAAAGGTTGCTCTAAACTTTTAGTTCTTAGTAACTATAGTAATAAACATTCCTTTATGAAAAAAATCTTTTTTTTCATGCCAATGCGTAGTTTCCTTGACAAAGTTCGTATTTTTTTCTGTCAATGTGGTTATGGTATTTTTATTTTTTCAAACTAATTTTCCTTATCATTGACATAGAAAAAAAAATTACTGTACTGTACTTTACATGTCATTTTCAAGAAGAAGTTTTTTTTACAAAAGGCAACTTCATCTTTTCTGTGAAATATAGAATTTTCTTCCTATTAAGTATTTCTTTTAATTTTTTCTACACAAACATAGACACCGGATATGTCTTGTTCGTAACAAAGTTCTTTAAAAAACAGTCCCTTATTAAAATTTATTTTTCTGTATTTATTTATCGTATCTTTGACATGCATTTTTTTAAATTTGGAATCTACTGTTAGATTCAATGTAAAAAAATGAATCTGAGATCCCACCAGTGGGCTCATTTTATTACCACTCGAACTGTTTTTTCTGAGTTTTATTTTAATACCTGAAATTAGCCCTGAAATAATTTTTTTGTACAGTGAAGTGTCCAGATATTAGCAAGAAATTGTAGTTTCCATTAGATTTTTGTTGTAATTTTCAATGATTTATAACAATCTCTCAAAAAGCAATGTAAAAAAATTTACCAGAAAATGTGCAATTTTTATTCGAATTCAGATACTGTATAAAATTGTACGAGTAATTACAAATTAAAAAAAAACATTTAACTTTTCACATTATTGAACGCGGATGAATATCTATTTTAACAATATAATAAATGACATTAAAGAATTTAGCCCGAAATAATTTCACACAGCATGCCTCTCTGAAAATAAAAGAAGTGAAACAAGTAGAATAATTATACATTACATACGGTAAGTTGAAGCATGAGTTTGTGCAAACATGAAATTAACACTTTTCTGTCAATTCCAAGAGCAACTGCATGAGATGGGTGTGGCCACTGGCAATGTATTAATGTATTAATGGATTTCGTCACATAATCCTTGTTTTTGGGTCGAATTCTTGCAAAAGGGGTTCACCTTGGGATTGAAAGTAAGGTCAGAATTTTTATAGTGACTATATCAAAGGCGTGTGAACCAGCCCAATTACTCGGACAACTGCATCCCTTTCAGTTTTAATGCGTAACCTTGCCTACCGATACATTTCACTGAGTCATGGAACCGACCACTTGAGAAATTACAATTACCATTACAATTGCAATTACGTACCCACGCCTCTCTTTCTCTCCGTTGTGTTGGTGCTGACGAAACCGATTACAATTTGTGGGATAAGACTACAAATTGTGGAAACAGGACGCCAAGAGTGTTGTAAATGAAATTTTTCGCTTGGGTGCATAGATCATGGGAAACGATCGGTAAAGAATTTTATAAAGGGGCTATTTAGGAAAAATATTGAGAAAAATGATGTGACGAAATTGTAAAAATGGACTTTGGAAAGAATAATGAGATTATAACCATATGAAGTGTAATTTAATAGCACTTGGGGTCCGAATTGTATAGCGATAGTAAAATTTTAAGTAGGATTTGGTATTTTTTGTTTATAATACTTGTCCTGCTTTTCTGCAGTTTATGATTTTTTAAACTTTACTTTTTATCACAAATTATGAATTGTATACCTAGACACCTAGAAACACTACCCGAATCGGGTAGTGTCACGCCTACCCTGAAAGGGAAATGGCTTAATGGTATACATACATAGTAGACTTTGCAAGCAAATTTTATATAATTAAATGTTGATAATAATGAAAATCTTACGCCCAAGAGAAGGAAAGTCAGTTCATTAATGAAATACATGCGTCTTGTAGATTTTCTAACTAAAGTTCTAGTCTGAAATTCCTATAGTACGTGCGCTAATGTTCTCCGGCAAAATTTAAATGAAGGAATATTCAAGCAACGATAACTTAGTGAATCTGAAATAATGATTTATAATAATTTTATACTTTTCAAAGTTTTAACAGAAATTCAAGAAATATTACTTCTTTTTATAACTGTGTGTCTGTTTTTTGTTTCAGGTGAGTCAATTTTTCAAAATAGATTTATTTGGAGCTTCCGTGTGAGTAAAAGTTGTATTGTTGATCTAATACAATTCAGGTTAGTGCTATGATAATTTATGTTTATTATTAGTAAACATTTATAAAGTTTTGCATTGAATAACTTTTTTTGACAAAAGTTTGTAAACAATTATATGCCATTTGAAAGAAAGTATTCTTGTTAGATGTTAATCGAAAAAATAGAAAGTCTTCAAAATATCACGTCAATAAAAAAGTAACTCTTCAAATAACTATATTGATAATAGAGCAAAACAAATAGATTATATTTTATAATATAGGAAATTTAGTCCAAAATAATCCTTACTAACGATCAATATCAACTTCTAGCATCGGTCAAAAATAAACCGCAGTTGAGGTCAATAACAACCCTTGGCAACAGCCAATAGCAATCTCTAGAGTAAAGGTTAACAATAATCCTCAACGACAGAAAATAACAACCGTGACAACTGTAGATATGTAACATCACTAGCAACGGAAATTACAATCTTAGCATCGGTCAAATAAAACTCTCAATAACAGTCAGTAACAACCCCCCCAGCAACGCAAAATAACAATCTTAAGAGCTGCTAAGAATAAAATTAGCAACGCACAATTACAACTCCTTATAAATTCAATAATAATAATCGCTAGGTTGTTGCTTGGGATTGTTCTTAGCCTTTAAAGAAAGTTATGCATGCCCATTGGTAACGTTCTTCTTGTCCTTTGCTAAAGATCGTTATCATCAGCTCCTAAGGGCTTTTTATGACGGTTGCTAATTATTTTATGGAACGTTGATCAGGGTTCTTATGGCGAGTTTCTAGGGGATGTAATTAAACGTTGCTTAAATGTTTCTGATAGTTTCTAATCGTGTTATTCACGTTGATAATGCTGTTACTATGACTAATGGGTTTCTTATGATATTTTTAAATAATATTACCTATCGTTGTTGAAGATTCCATTTGACTGAAGGTTAGGTTGTTATCTTTCTCTTAATAGTAGCTGTTATTGACTGATGCACATGAACCGTTGCTAGGAGTTTTGAGCATTGCTAAGTTTGTTAATATTTGTTTGTTAATGACCATTACTGTAGGTTGTGTTGTCCGAATCTAAGGTTTGTATTTAGGTTGTTAGTGATTGTTCATAACCGCAGTTAATGTTGTTATTATCAGCTGTAAAAATTCTTTTAGTTATTCACCATTGCCGTAGATTGGAAGCAAACTTTAAAAACACTACAATACATAATCCTAAAAACGATTGCTGGGGTGAAACTTTTTTAAGAAAAATATATATTTTATTAGAAAAATATAACTGTTTTGTTTAAACATAAATGTCAAATTAAAAAATTAGGAAGTTTATTAATAGCATATTTCGATACAAAAGGAAAATCAAGCGGTTTGCTTAAGGAAGTGTGAAGGGCCAGCACGAACCCGAAGGAGTGGTGAAGCTGAGTCGAAGGGTGAGACTGTGCTTTCACACGAGCAGTGAGCAGTGAGCACCCGCCTATGAGGCCTCGTGTATGGAACAATATTTTTCATTCCAAATTGTAGTGCAAAACCTAAGATTACCTACCATTTACAGACATCGAACATAACCTTACTGACCCAATACGATGTTAACATAGTGTTTACGATGCTAGATGGCACCAGTAGTCGAACCGCATTTTGCTCACTGTGAAAGCATTTTACTTACCGATGTTCAGGATCTTGTTGATTGCCTTCGCGCACGTGAAGAATAGGCCATTTTCAATATCTGTATAGTAAACGGTGGGCAAACGAGGGCTCTACATGCATGTTCTTAAAAAAATTAAAATATTCAATGCTAATAGGCAGGAAAGTCAGTTTGCATGTATATTCATTCTTCTATCCTATAATGTAACATTATTATGAATACTTTTAAAATAATCTGTGAAGACTGAATTATTCGCGAAGAAAGATGACAATGATAAGACTGCATCTAATAAATTATGAACATCACATATGAAGCTAATATTTCTCTTGAATTATTATTATTATTATTATTATACCATTAAGCCATTTCCCTTTCGGGGTAGGCGTGACTTGCTCGGTTGGAGAATAGTATTGTATAGGTTGAATAGGTATATAGGTGTAAGGTTGTAAGGTATGTAGGCATGTAGGTATATAGGTATAAGGAAGATAGGTATATGGATGTTAGGTATAAATATTTCAGATTGATCTGGAATTCTCGTGTTATTTATTTAAATGACACATTTATTCCGCAACACTGCTCCGACCCAGGTTGCTGATCAATCTCTCT
>CAKNYM010050057.1:149838-177715 GCA_932195095.1 Andricus curvator
AATTATTCATGATAAAATGGATTTCTGTTCTATCTTAATTTTAAAATAAAAAAAAGAACTTTCGATCATGTTAATATCATTTATTTATATAGTTTTTTTTGAAGAATCGTGATTCTTACTTTTGCAAGTATTGTTTTAATTAAGTTTAGACAAATTTCTATAAAAAATTATGGAATTCAACTTTCATTCACTCATTTCTCGATTTAGCTACCACTATTATTTATTATTTATAACAATCATAAATCTTATTGCTTGAATCAATTTTGTAGATTCCAGATTACAATTTAGCTAGGTAGTAAGAAAACGTTACAGTATCATATGAAATAATTTTTTCTAGAATAAAACACTAATGAGGACCTTCATGGGTCGAAACGTATTATGACTTGTAAACAACATCGGGTATTTTATTTCTCGATCAAAATTTAAAGAAAGAATTATTTTTATCTAGATGAAAATGTCCGATTGAGAAATATAGAAATTTTGTACAATAAAAATGATTTACGGTTGACAGAAAAATTGTCATTAATTTTGGTAGGATAAAAATTATTTGTAAACAACAGAAGATTTTAAAACGAAGCTCAATTTGTGAAATGAAAGATATTTATAAGGAAATTTGTCCTTTACACCGAATCTATGATAAAAAAGATAAAGAACATTCTCCTTGATTATCATAGGGAAAAATGTATATTTTTTTAGGATACGGTGTAAACGACGAAGTTCCTCAGAAGTATCTTTTTTATGTATTGAGTCGTGTGATAAAATCCTTCAATTAGGTTAGATAATAATGGAAATATTCATTTTCCATGAGGGCATTTACAATATATTTGTTCATTAAAGTATTCTACAAATGTCCAATGTCAAATTCATTGATGTTCTAAGAACGTTCCAGTGTTTTAAAGATATATTTAAGAAATTGGATATTTAAAGGACATTAAAAAAGCACGACATTCCCAGTACGCATAAAATTTAAAGTCGTTTTTATTGTGCCGTAAAAACGTTTCTCGGGCGTTGAGATCGAATGTGTCATTAGAACGCTCTAAAAACGCCCTATTTCAAAGGCCTATCCAAAATTCATATCCAAAATACGTTTTAGAATGTAATTTGGATAATGCACGTTTTTAGAACGTTATTAATACTGAAATAGGACGTTCTTATAAAGTTTCTTCACATGTGTGCCCCGTAGGTTGGGACGTTTTTAGAATATTTTAATAACGTCTTTTTATTTTTTTCTCAATGTTCCATGGCCTTCTAAATATGTAATTTCGCCTAATATATGGAACTTTTTAATTACGATTTTCGACATTTATGTACAGAAAAGGTTTTTAGGACCTTCTAGTAACGTCTTTTTATTTTTTTTTTCCACTGGGCAAACGACATTTTTCCCCGGTACATAAATTGTACAATCATTTCACGTCCTAAAGACTACCAAGGTATTCGACTTTCAAACGACCAAAGGGCTTCTTGATGATGATTCAAAGACGTAATTAGAACTTCCTGAAACGTTTACCAGACGTGAATATTTCAAAGGATATTATAACGTTCCAATTAATATTCCAAATCAGGTCAAATGATATTATAAAAACGTCCAATGACAATAGTTCTCTACGAGACGACCTAAGGAAATTTTTAGGTATGAGTAATCTTCTGGACGACCTAAGGATGTCTTTGAGACATGCAGACTTAGGACATAAGTTGGCTAAATTTGCCGAAAAATTATTAATCCATCATAAAATAATAAGTAAGAAAATTGTAAATCATCATTAATTAGAAGCTATCAGGGAATTAACAGTATCAGGATGTTCGGAGGTGTAAGGATAGAGCAAAAAAGTACGCAATCTAGCCTTCAATTACAAAATGTCACGTGTAACCGGAGACGTGATTTAAATACTGGTTTACATTAATGCCTGGCTCCCTATCGGTGGCGTTACAATGCAGGCGCACACTCTTATTATTCTTACACATACAGTAATTACGTGTGTATCCGACAATCTGGCCGAGTCCATGTGCACCTCCCACACTCTGGTCACTATTGACGAAGACAGTTAAGTATTAAGTATTAAGTATAAAGGTTAGACCAGAGATTGGCACACCCGGACTGCGTAGCCTTCGGTGTCTTTCCATTCCCATCGTTGAGTTTAGCGGGTTCGCGACCGGTTTTCTCTCAATTTACTGAATTAGATTTAGATTTCGAAGGTAAACAATTTTCGTCATGTTTCCAAATAGAGGATAAGAGAAAGAAATTTAGTTTTTTTCAAGCCTATAAAACGATTTATTCCATTGAAATCTAATATCTTTAAACGAGATAGTTTTTTCTAATTCGATTTATTTTCCTATATTCGGTTGAACCTTTGCGAATCTGTCACCTTCTACTTTTTGTTGTATAGTTCTTAGCGTTTCTTAGCTTTAGGCTAAAACCCTCATTCTTTCCGTCTATTGGAACGTTATTGGGCCTTTTTATTTTTGACTTTGCAGTTTAGAACATGTGGTTTCGGATACTGTTTGAAACTTAGCTTTTGGGACCTGTTTTGAGGCCTTATGTTTTTGAGACATGTGGCTTCGAATATTAATAATTTTAATGAAAAACATAAAATGGAAATATTTGAGATAATACATGGAAATATTCTACGAAACCAGTTTTTGTAGGTGCATGCCACCTACTTCGACTAATTTTTTCTCTCTATAGTTTACAGACAGATATCATAAAGTTTGAGAACGTCTCGAGGTTGCATTACAAATTTAAATTTTTACATACGTTTTTCCATTCATATATTGCTGTGTTAGGCATGCAATAAAATCTGATTTAAAGAGCTTATTATTATTATTTCCGCTTATCTGGAGAAGAATCTGGAAAAATGTTGAATCTTCATTGAAGATCCGCAGTGTTTATAGTTTGATAAGGCTATATAATAGGTTTGTATTATATAGACATGAACATAGAGAATCTGTGTCGGTTAGAGAGATAAGTAGGTGTTCCAGGTTCCACCTTCTACGTAAGTAATGTAAGAAACGAGACTGAGACTCTGAGAAAGATGCGGGCCCAGAAGCTACGTCAGACTGGGGCAATAAAGGTAACCGTCTCAGTATATGTATGTACCTGCCTGCAGAAGTGCTAGACAATCGCATCTACTTACCATCTATGCACCATTCAAGATGCCACATAATCTTGGCACCGACTTCGTTTATTGTGCTCAATACCCTCGAGGATGCCATTGTGAAATCCTCTCGAAGACGGAATTCTTCGTATTTGTTTAAAATGTTACTTTTTTGTCTATAATTATTTAAACAAACTGTAAATAAATTGAAGAGTCTAATAAATAATTTCTGGTGTTGAAAATTCTTCAAGCACATATCCAATTCCTCAGATCATAAACTTTTTCAACAAAAGAAATCGTTTTTATTCCTAACATTATAAGCGTGTATGGATGAAATAGTGTTCTTTCAGTAAGAATAAAATAGCCCAAATCAAATAATTTCGAAACTGCTTTTAAATAGTTTGAAACAGGTTTCAGCGAGTTTAAGCAGGACTGAGATTGATTGAAACAAGATTTAACTAGTTTTGAATATATTTTAAAACATACAGGTTTAAATCTAGTTTGCATAAGTTTATCATCGGTGTTTACGTGTTTTAAGCAGATTTTGAACAGGATTATATTATGTTTGAAATAAATTGGGATACATTTTAAACTGATTTTAAAAGTATATTTGAAACTGTTTTGGAAAAAGGTTTTGTGGACTTTGGACATGTTTAGAATTTGTTTGGAACATAGTTTCATGGGATTTAAATATGTTAAAGCGGGATTTCCTTAAATTTAAACATGTTTGAAATTGAAATTGAAAAATAATTCAAATAGTATGGGGAACTCTCACAATTGAAGTGAAAATATCCCTTGAAAAAATTTTTAACCCTTAAAAATAACCAAAAACCGCAAAAACCCAAATTTTTTAACAGAAAAATGCTTGACAATTTACTGGTTCCCAGACATTTTTTTGTCATTTTTTACCCTCACCAATGTTTTTAAATTGAGATAAATTTGTATTAGTTCTGGAGCTTCCGGAAAAAGTTAGAATTGCTAATTTGTGAAAGTACAGTTAATCTATATCTTAAATTCTTTGAAAGACATTGTTAGCCATATCAGAACCAAAAACCGGTAAGAAATCGGATGCAATAAGACAATTAAAAGCGAATAGTTATCAGACTCTTGATTCCAGTATCAATTATGGATTGATACGTTGTCAGTTTTAATAAGAATTTTTCGAAGCGAGGAAATACGTCGCCTTGAGCCAGAATCAAAAGTGAGTTACGGTTACGTTAATCGTAGTCCAGACGTTACGAAAATCGGCCAGTTACGGGTTTAGAGGAAAGAAGTATTTGCGCTCGATATAATCGCTCTGATTCAATAACAATGTACTTCTTTCCTCGATTCCTTTCTTCTTGTCCCACTTTTTTTTTATTCATTTTTTTCACTTTAAAAGCACCGATATAGTACGAAACCCTCCTGACAATTGAAGCCGGACAATTTTTTTCGCCGTGATTGCGCAAAACGATAATATTGATCCGACAACTATGGTCACATTTTATGTAAAAGTTTACGTCACGGCAAGAACGCGGACACGTTCAAGAAAGCCTTCTCACAACTTGCCGATTAAGTCAATCTAGTACTGCCAATTATGGCCGACAGACCTTAAGTACACTTTTCAAATAATTGGGTCAAGATATTTAATCAATTTTGACAATAAATTATTTAAAAAGTCATAAGTGTATAAATATTGAAATTAATAGAACAGTGTCTGAATCTTCAAAAACAATGTTGATGGGACAGGTTTGATCAACTCGAAGCGATGAGTTATAAATTATCGAAAATTTTCAGAAATTTTTGGATACTTTAAATGTACGTAAGTTATCGCAAAATCCTTAAACTTCCGTAAATTTACAAAAATTTAAGGTATCCAAAAATTTCAGAAACTTTTTTAATTTTGTAAATTTCCGGTAATTTATAGCGTCTAAAAATTTCCGAAAATCCTCCAATGAAAATTGAACATGAGCAGGAAACGGGCTCGTGCTCGCTCGACTACGTCTCGCATTGAAAATTAATTCAATTAATTAATTCACTTGGCGTAAAAAGTCCAACTTCTCCCCGCTGTTGCATAATATTCAATTATTCTCCCGTTAAATTCTTTTTCATTTTAGTAAAAATTTAGTCTCTTTTTTAGAAACTTTTTTCCATCATCTAAACGCAAACTCTTTTCAATTAACCATAGAATTGGAGAAAGGGTGATTCTTTCGAACATACGTCAAAAAGTCGTACATCAGTTCAAAATCAATTCTAAGCCACTTTCAAATAAGTTCAAATCTGGTTTAACAATGTTCCAAACCAGTTTCAAATATTTTTTAAACTATTCAAGCTCATTCTGTAATCCCAAATCCTATTTGTACTCAATCTCAGACAAGTTTAAACTTGGTCAAAAAATGTTCTAAACCATTTTCAAATATTGTTAAATCTGAATCGAACAACTCCGAAATGGGTTCGAGCTGGATTAAACAATGTTTCGAACATGGTGAAACTCATATAGAACATTTTTAGCCTAGGTTCGGAACTGTTTAAATTCGGTTGAACCCTGTTTCAAACCAGTTTCAAACACCGTTAAACCTGATCTAATCCTGGTTTAAACCCATTTATATCCCCCTTTAAACATGGTTCAGCCTGATACAAAACAGTTTAAAACAGGTGTGGAAACAGTAGCGTGTTTCAAATCTATTCAAACTAGGTTGGAATTTAATTAAACTCACGTAAACTCTATTTTAAACATCTTTCGAACATATTTGAACACGTTTATATCTTGTTTTGAACGGCTTTGAAGGTACTTGTATAAAAAACGTAGATTACTTCATCTTTGAGGAAAAAATCCTTTTGATCCACCATTCCCTTAAAATTTAGGCAATTAAAAGGGAATGTCTTGTTTGAATAGAACCACGAACAATTGGTTATTTGTTTTATTTTTATTTATCAAAAAGACTAAGGGTGATAAATAAAAGTTTTTTGTACAACATTTTTTTTTAAATAAAGGCTTATAAAAATAAAACAGTTTATACAATTCTGTTGTCAAACACTATATTTTCATTTTGCGTAAGAAGTGATAGCATTTCCGCTGATAAATTTTTGGTCTTTAAATTTCATTATTTGCATGTAACCTTAACAATTTAGTTAAAGGTAAATGGCTGGTTGTTTGAAGGTACAGATATTAACCCTTTCTCAATGATTTTTCTCGTCAAGTGAATTAATTTACCTTTAGAAAATGTTTCTTTGTTTCTAAATCTAGACCATCACAAACAGCAGTTATTACTCATTCTAAAAATTTGGAATAAAAGTTCCTTTATTATTGCACATAATTCTTGAGATACTCTGATCTTCTGATATACTGAGAAAAACAATGAATCCATTTAGCAGAACTTACGAAATCAAGGTAATAAAATTATAAACCAATGAACCTAAGCTCACGAGATAAAGAGAATACAAGTGTATCAAGGAAAACATTATTAATCTTGTCCCAGATACAATGGGTCCGAAATCCTTCACTCGAAACAGAATCCTTTAGCCTGCAGCCTATGGTACTTAAAATGAATTAGCTTCCCAAGAAAGAAAGGAAAGATAGATGTATAATTGTACATAGAAATTATAGGTTGATTAATCACTGTTAGTGAGTGAACCATTTATGGTGCCGACCACAAAGGCAGGCTTTAATGTCTTTAATGTATAATGTCTATTAATTCTATTAATAGAGTGCATTTTTTGACTTCGACAGATGAAGTGGAAGGTGCTGCAAGATACTTATAGAACATGATCCTTTTTTTAAGAGATATCCTCTACGGTGAATTGGTGAACGCCTCTTGTTATTCGTTATTCGTTATGCACCCTGTCGAGCGGGGAACACCCACTCACGATCTTTCTTGGTCCCTGAGGATTACTAAAGACACCTCGACCTCCCTGGCATTCGAAGTTGTATCCCACGATCCTCGCACGTAAGATCTTCGTAAGTCACGAGTCTCCCTCAAATATCAAAAGCGTTCTGATCCTGCGAAATATGATAATACGTCCCGAGTTCGCCAGTCGATTTCTTATCGACCTGATTATCTCTTCGTTTATACAAAGTGGCAGCAAGAGGAAATCATTTCCGCATTTCATAAATAGTATAGCTATATTGTATTATACTGTATAGCTATCCAGAGGGTTGGTCAGGATTTTATTACACAACTAATATCCGATTGAATATTTTGTATAATAAATACGTGAGATCCATAATAATGATTTACGTTGGATTCATTCTGCCCATCAATTCACATTGACGTTTCTACGCTTCCATTCATTTTAAGTCCTTTTTCTTTGAATTTGGTTTCATTTTATAGATTGACGAAAAACTTAAACAGGTTTAAAACTTGAAACTTAAAGAATAAACTTAAATCCTAAAAAATAAACTTAAAATAAAAAATAAATAATAAAGATTGTGATGCATCAAGGAGGAAAATCCAATAAGTAAAATCTAAGATTTTTAATGCTCTTGGAATATATGTTAAACTTGTACTAATTTCGCGTCATTTTGGAAAATATAAGAATTTTTTACCGCCTTGTGTAGAAGATATAAGATTTGAAATAAGCATTGTGTCTTATGTACTCAACGTAGCAAATCATATAAATCAGTGATTTCTATTGTAAAATCGAAGATATGTAATCAGCAAACGTATGAAAGCCTAGAAGGGTCTTTCTGAAAGTTATACAAATTATTAAACTAAAAAGTCACCACCGATCAATATTTAATATTCAATTTTGAAGTAGGGCAATTCAACTTGTTAATGAAAATTGACGTACAGTTTGAGAACGTTGGATGAGGACACCAATTTGATGGAAAATCAACTCATTGAATATTTTAAACGCCAATAGGGGTGCCAAGATTATAATATACAAAAAATGAAGACAAATTGCTTCCAACAATCCGTCTTAGAATAAGTATAGGTTATGTCTAAAAATTTTCTGTTGACATAATGAAAAATGTGATGTTTTTTTTTTACAAATAAGTAATCTCCTCAACTGCTTTTTGTATTTCATAATGACGTATTTACAACTTTTTTCCATATATTATTATGATTTTGAAGTTGCGCATGTTTCACCTTTAGTCAAGCTGACCACTGAAATTTCAGATAAATTTCAGAAACATTTCTTGTCTTTTTTCCCATTTTAGGGGAGATATGGGTACATTGGTGCACCTAAAATAAGAAGTGAATTTAAATGAAAAATATACAACCGTGAATACTAGAAAAATGTGTTTTAGGTAGCTTGATATGTTAGCTATAGTAAGTGGAAGAAGATTTTTCAATAAAAAATACAGCAAATAAGTTAATGTTAGTTTTTCTGAAGTGCTACACATTAATAATTAATTAAACTACATAACTGACATTCCAATTACATAGCTAACTTGTAATAATTTATCATAATTTCTAGTCAATTTAGAGGTAACACATCGCTGTAATAAACAACTTAAACCAACACATAACCTGATATGCGATTTGCACTGTTTTTCCACTGGTTTGTACAAAAACGCATGCGATTTAACGTCTACATATCAAGCCGCCTACGGATTGTTCACTAATTAAATACTTTTCGCATAAAAGGCTTTTTATCTCAATGATGAGCTTGAAGATTGGATATGATAAAAGTTTTGGATCAGTCAGGTTGATGTAAAATGTGATTTACTCTTCGAATAAATTCATTTGCTCTGAAATTAACGTGAAGTTACTGAAAAAATTCTATAAATAGGCTTGTAATAAAAATGTTTTAAAAAGTCGACTCATTGTAAATTTTTTTTATCAGTTATACATACAATATTATGTAAAAATTAAGACGATAGTACTATTTTCGTAAGCCTGAATAATATAGCTTTCTTTACATATGGGTGCATCTACATAGCCTTCGCGTCAACTTCCACTCCTCGCATCCAAACGACCGCCAAATCTGACTCCGAAAAAACTGCATAACTTTTTTATTTTCTAATTTAAAAAATAAACAAGGAAGCCCTTTTAAGCTATTACGTATATCGACGCGTTCAAGGGACATCTTGAAAGAAACAACCACCTTCGAGAAAACCCCTTGTCAAATGTACAGCTTGTCCCCAAAAACGAAAATAGTGACGCACAAAATTGCATAACTTTTTTTTCTTTCGATTAAAAAAAAAACAAGAAAGTACTTTCAAGCTATTATTCAGCTTTATTGAATCGTAAAAAGAGCAGGCAAATCAAAGTAATCACTTAAAAACAAAAATTACCAAACATGGAATTTTACCCATTTGTAATTTGTATTAAATAGGTCGAACAAATTAGGTCAAAACAATTAGTTTAAGCCAATAAAAGCGCATTTCCGAAATTCTGCACTTACATCCTTTTTTCCTCAATTTAAAAGCTTTCTATAATTTAAATAATTTGTATCCAAGAGCTTCAAAATTAACCGAAGAGTAATTTTTGTTCCGAGTGAAGGAACAAAACTTGGTTTGATGGTATTTAGACATGTTAAAAATTGGTTTAGAATGTGGTTTCTTGTGATTTAAACATATTTCACGCCTAATTTCAACTAAATTTCCTGCCAAAGGCTTGCCTATTCCGTTTCTTTCCTGATACTCTTTCTGTTATGCCCTCCGACTATTTTAAGATTAATATGAAGAAAATCGTTCTACTCTCTTTTAAAATATCTTAGTTTTTGTCTTCTTGAGAACAGCTTTTTTTTAAACCTTGACTTGAAAAAAGCATGAAATTAAAATTGTATTTGATTAAAGGCTTTGATTTGGCATCCAAAGATAGGTTCTATGTGTTTAAGGTAAAGCAATTTGCAGAACTTTTTTTAATTAATTGAAAACGGTAACAACCTTCATTTTTTGTTAATTTTCAAGTTTCTGGTGGTACTAAAAATGGAATATTAAAAAACATATGTAAAGTTTTATACCAAATTTTTACTATCAAATCGCTTTTAGAAACCATATCTCCTAAGCTATAAATAGAGATGTTTGAGATTGGTTTGAATCAGGTTTTAAGAAGATACTATCAGGTACTAAATATTTATTCTCGAGAATTTTTCTGTCAATTCTATTTAAAGAACGGTGTCCTTAGAAAGAAATGGCAAAGGCCGAATTGAAAAAAGAAGAAATTCACTTTTGTTGTTTGATAACAAAAATTTAATCAGCACTTAGAGATCTTTTTGAAAAACTTAAAAAAAATGTATTGGAAGCGCATGCAAATAAATAATAGAAAATGTTTAAGCCTTCAAATTCAAACAATTTTAAACTCAAACTTTTAATATTCATTTTATGATTTTCACTCTACTGCTTCACTGCAAATGATCGTTTGGAATAACTACCTATAAGATCATCTATGCTCCGTGGAAATACCACTCGATTTTTCGTTCGCGAGAAGATGATTATGTTTGAAACAAGCAAATGATTTATGGGTCTGCCATTACGAAAAACCTTCGTTTCGTGAACTCTGTACCATAAAATCACTCCGTAAAAATGTGAATGGAGCGAGCTGAAAAGCAGTTACGTTTAACGTGCTAGATTACGCACAACAACGAATGAGTTACGATTTATGATCCAAGAACCAAGATGTTAAGCTACGCGTCCTTGATTCATCTTCTTTGGAATCTCCCTAAACATGTGGAATCTGGAATCTAGCTTGAAATAATTTCCATTATGGCATAATACATGCGATTATAAGGTTCCACGAGTCGCTTGCGTTGCGTATCAACATCTGTTAAGAGTCCAAATTATAATATTGCGCTGCGCGCACACCGTGTAAGACTAAGTGTGAGGAAAAAAACGGACAAGGTTCTCACTTTCACACCGTGTCCTTATTTCAAAAATCTATCCGAAAAATAGAAAATAACAAAAACAAGAAGTTCCTGTAAAATTAACTGAATTCAAGTATATATATATAATTTTTAAAAAAGAGTTCAACAACCACCGCAGGGTCCCTTTGAGAGCAACTGCCATCTAAAAATGACACCGGCTCACAGTAGAACCGCGGTAAATCACACTTGTGGCCACGTCTCACGACCGTGATATGGGTGGCACGATCTTGAGGACACGAAGCGATCCAAGGATGACAGCTGTCTGCATCCATCTCGCATGTTCCTTGGCATATTTTTGGCACGCGGGTATGGCTTTAAGGTTACGAACCAGTGATAGTTTCGCACCTCCGAGAGCACTGATCACAAGGACAATTACTTGTACCAAATACTTTGGGTACACTCGTTGCAGCTCCCTGTTAAGGTCTTGATACCTCTCCTCCTTTTCTTTCTCCTTGGCAGTGATGTTGTATTCGGACGGAGCCGAGAATTCGATCACGAATATAGTTCGTTTCTTGAAGTCTTGGAGAACGATGTCAGGCATCGAGTGTGCAACGGAGACTGCTGTTCGAAAATCGTAGTTCCAGAAAATTTGGCACTTCTCGTTTTGGACAATTGACTCCATCTCCCTTGGAGCGTTCGGCAGGGCAGGGTCGCGGCCAACACCATAAGAGCAACAAAGGTGGTAATAAAGCACTCTTAGGGCCGCATTATGTCTATAGATGTACGTCGTTCCCGCATGGGTGGGACACCCAGATAGTATGTGTTCTAGGTACTCAGCGTGTGCATGACACGCTCTGCACCTATCGCTGGGAACTTATTGGCATAAAATGCGGTCACGGTATACTAAGGTGGAAATGACACCGTCCTGGCATGCGAAAATAAAACCCTCTGTACCTGAATTAAGCTCTGATGATCTGAGGAAAGCAAAAGTTTTTTTCCTTCGACAAGGACTGTTTTTCTACACTTCTGTGAAAGTTTCCGTGCATCTTCTTGTCGAGTAGCTGTTGGTGAAAATTTTCAACTTCTGCTTTCTTTTCTTCGAATTTTAGAAGTGAAACATCTAGATGGAGTAATGCACTTTCCTCACTTCTGATGTTAAAATTCAGGCCAAGGGTCTCCGCCGCTTGCTAGGCGGCTTTGTAAAGGAAGAGGATCTCTGCCACGATGAAAATATTTTGCAGTCGCCTCCATGCCAGAAATTATGGGCCTGGGGTCAACATTACCCCAGGGGCTATTTTACGCCAGGTGCCACATTCTTCAGATTATGCTTTATTGTTTCTCTAAGCCCTACCTCTAACCAAGTATTCCTCTAGCCCCAACCATCCCTTACCATCCACCAATACATTCACTGCGCTCTACCATCTTTGGCCTTTTTCCTCCCTCAATCACATATCCATATCCACAACTAACACATGGCACAGTCGCTGTCTCTTACTATAGCTTTTTGCCGCAACGCTATATAACTCTTTCCAAACTGATGCCACTTTACGACAACCTTATACAACTTGTACCCAGCTTTATGTCACTTTTCCTCAACTTCATGCTGTTTTGCCGCAACATTATACTATTTTTCCCCAAACTTACGCCGTTGACCATAACTACTTTTCTTTCCCACATTTCAAGCACTTACGTCCTTTTGGCGTGCCAAACTGTGACGGGAGTCGGGACACCACAACCATTCCCTACCCACCGCCAATACGCTTATTACACCTTACCTTCTCTGGCCCTTCTTCCCTCCGGGTAAGATGTCAGCCTTGTGCCTTCCCTGTCCCACCCCTCTTCACTCATTAAAAAATTTTTAATTGTAAAAAATATGATGAAAATATGAAAAACATGTATAGGAGGCTATAAAACTGAACCTTTTGGAACGGAAATCAAGTCTCTGTTCAATATTTTCAAAAAATACTTATTGCTAAACGCCGTTGTTTCGTGAGCATACATGTGCGTAAGATTTGGCTGCTCCCTCCACCCCTTAAAGTCTCACGTACTTAATGGAAGCTCCCTATTCATGATATGGTTAAATAACAATAAAATCCTTAATGCAACAAATATGAGAATTCAGATAACATCTTTTTGCTTTCAATCCTTCCCGAGATAGCCCCCCCCCCCCCCACTCACACCATTGTCCTTTTTGATAATAAAAATGTTTTATTTGTGTTCTCTGTTAATTCTTTATAAATTTTACGAATCTTTTCAGAAATAAGTTTACGATCGCTCGGAACCTAGTATTTACTACAAATATAGCAGAATATATCAGGGTTCTTATCGCGAGAATGTTTAGAAATGGAAGCTCGAACATTAGTTCCAGTTAAGAAGCTTCGATTTTTCAAAAGAACTGCACATTTTTCAGTTATTTTATTTTTGGTTACCATATTTGTAAAGAAAAACCCCGCCCGTTCAGAATGCTGGATCGATTGTAGAATGCCGTCCTGGGCGTGATAATCCTCATACCTCCCCAAGCCTAAGTATGAGAGCTTTCCGACTCTGACGGTGACAATGTCAACTCGTCGTCAAATATACTAAGGCTTCATCCTAATGCCCTCTGCAGGGCAGCGCACCTCAGCTGGCTTCGTTACCTCAACAGCCCAAAGAGCGAATCCTTATATACACATCCCCTTTCGGAGAAGTTGTCATCGTCTTCAGCTTCTGTTAAGGTAGCAGGATGTTATTGAAATAGTTTGACCAGTAGGTGATCTATTGAAACTAAACCATATCAACACGAAGATCTTCATATTTTTCTGTAGTCATATGATATTTGTTAAAGAACAAATGATAGAATACTATCGGAATAGAAGGTAATAAGTGAGGCAAAGAAGAGATACCGAGCTTAAATTCAGCGACCTCAAAAACAAGAGAGCACCTTTTTCCAAAGATTTTAGTCTCAACTTCTTAAGCGTCAGCACCAAAACGAGTTATTTCAGTGTATTTGAGATATTTTTTGAGGTGAGAAAAAAACAGTGGTCAAATGGGGATGAGGAGACACCAGATTCGGATTCAGCGATCCCAAAAATATGAAGAAACCTTTTTTCTGAAGGTTTCATTCACCAAATAGATTTTTAGCTGATTTTTGAGGTTAGGGGTGAAGATTCGGATTCAGCGACCCAAAAAAAATTTAACTATGGTGGTCTAGTACACTGTAAATGACACTTTTTTGTGTGCCCTTGTATTCGAGACCCCCTGAATAAAAAAACAGGTTTTACGATGGTATCTGTCTGTCGTCGTTGTAGTTGTGCATTTTCAAAATTTTTTAGAACTTTTTTTTTAAGGTTTAAAAATTCTATGTACGGACATTCGTGGTACTCGGAGAGTTGAACAATTTATCTCCACGACTTTTTCGATGGAAATAAAATTATCAGAGTTATATTATTTGCAAGATTAAAAAAAAACCGAAAATAAAAATGTGAAGCCAAACAACGCACGATATGAAAAAAGTCGAGTGAAGAAAAACGTTGTTTTTTGAAAGCCTTACAAGTTTGTTTTAGAATCTTCTTGAATTTTCTTGAAAAGTTGAAAATTCAAATTTTAATCGCACAAAAAAAGAATGAAAAATATAAAATTCCATTTTGCGGTCAAACTCTGCAAGATACGAAAAAAAATGAATAGACAAAAATTGTGCACCCAAAAATATTAAAGTTAAACTTTTTCACAAACATAATTCGAAATATTTGAGAAAACTGCTTTTTGCAAAATAACCTTTTTCAATAAAACGTAATTGAGAGTTTATGCAAGAATAGAAAAGATAACTTGATTTGCAACTTTAAAACCGTGGTTCAAACACAGAAAAACAGCGGGATCATTTTTGTTGCAGCTCATTTGTTATGTTCTCGAAATCAGATTTTATTTCTGGAAATTAGAATACTTCAAGTGTAAAACTATAACTTGAACATAGCTGCATTCTTATTCTCCGGTGTCTCATTATTGTTGCAACTCAAAACAACACCGAATCAACGTACTTTTGAGGATCGGTGTTTTTCTGTGAATTGACCTATTTGTATTTTTGTATTTTTACTTCCTCTATGAGGATGCAAATATCTTTGTATGTGATAAAGTGGAAGCACTCGAGATCAAAATCGCACCTAATTATACATATGTAGTTATTGAGCACTTTTTGAAGTAAAAGACATTAAAATTGTAACTTAATAATGTATGATTAATTATTGTGTGTTTTTATATCGAGGTCTGGCTTCCGATATTAATCACGCAGCTTCTTCAGAAAGCACCTTCCCATGGTTTGAGTTAATTGCGCGGCTTCATCGTACACACAAAGTGCATATAATGCTGTTATTGGCAACTTTAAATGTCACGCTCAATTTACGAGCAGATTCGTTTAAATACGGGTAGATCTCGCATGGGAGTCATCCTCTTCTCTCGATCCTTCGAGATATGGTCTTCTGCAATTTAGTGCAACTTTCAAGAAATGGAAACCAATATTTAATGGGTTTTTATCGATTTATTTCATGACTCTAATTGAAAAGAGTATATTTTTCTAACTTGCTTCATGAAGAAGATACATCCAGAAAGATCAACTTTAAATAACAAGAGAAAAAAAAGAAGAAGGAATGAACACGACTTCGAAGAGTGGAAAAAATAGTAAAAAGAGAGAAAAAATTCAGGGAAAAGCAAATAGAAAGAAAATGAAAAATGAACAGTGAGATCATGGCTAGGAATAGTTAGTGATTAGTCTGTCCTAGTTAGCCAGATTTAATAAGAAAATTGTTCCAACAAATTTTGAAGATTGATGCTGAGTTTATACTTCAATTGTTCAAAACTAAATAAAGAAAAATTTGAATGACAGGTAAAGCTGACTATCAGATGATTTGGGCCAGATTAGATCTTCCAGATTAGACGCTCTAGAAAAATACAAATTTGGGATAGGTTTCTTTTTTTTTTAAATAAAAAAAATGATATTGTTTTACTTTACCTTTAAATGTTTGGTCCTAAATTCAATAAATAAATAAAAGCGATAAGAAAAACAGAATCAGTCGACAGACGAGAAATTCGCACGCCGTCATTCAAAGCCTTTCTTCTGAACTCTATATTACATTGAATTACTGCTAATTAATAAAGCAATCAAAAGCAATTACGCTTTACAAGATATACTTTTACGCCATAAATTAGATTCGAGAAAACTTAGTCAAAGGTCACCAGATTACATAGTGTGGATTTTATTACGCTGCGAGTATCTCATCGTTTAGAGCTTGTAATATTAGTTCATAGATACACAATATCCAGTATCCACCCACCTTTTTCACTTACATCATCTTTATTATATTAATTTCGATCTTTATTATTTTTATAGTTTTGTTTGATTATATTTATAATTCATAGAGTCATAATTTTTATATGGTAATTGAAAACAAAAATATTCAAATATATTTAAATTTAAAATTATCTAACGATGAAAGAAATTTCTGGAAAGGGTCGAACTAAAAAGCGACTAAATTTGGAAGCTTTGGAACTAGCAAGAATGAAAAATGCGTTTGTAAATGAAAAGACTTCCAAATATAAAACGCTGCTATTATTTTCGCTTCCAAATTTGAAAGCTTTTGAACTCATAAGAATAGAAAATAAATTTGTAAATTTAAAGTTTAAATTTAAAATTTTCTAAATTCAAATCTTCTTCATTTTTGCAGCTTAAAAATTTTGGGCGGGTTTGAGATTGAATACATCCAGCTTTCGAAGTTTTGCAAGACTCTAATTCTTTTCATGAAAAATAAAATATTATTAGACTAACTGTAAGTAAAACAACAAAAATAGGAAAAATGAGAATTAAAAATTATGAAAAACTAGAGAGAACATAACAGCTTCTAGAATTCATTAAATTGTAAATTACAACCACTTTGTATAGCATACTCAAAAGAGAATAACCATAAATCCGAGCATAAATCAAATTAAGAAAAGAGGAAACAAAGTTGGGAATACTTAATTGGCAATAACATCATGTTAGTACTTTTGTAATGGCGTTGATGAAATCCGCTTTAATGTTATTTCTTCATCTCTTGTTGGAACGTTTGAAGATTGTCCAACAGGTGTTTGTAGTAAAATCATGAATGCCTATATTTGTAAATGAAGATGTTTCAAATCCAGATTTCGGACAAGGATCTTTGTTGGACATGTGTTCTACCTGGCAAGCCACGCGAGAAGAAGAAGCGTGAAAGATTAATTACGGTTTTGAAATGACTAACATCTTTCTTCATATAACAATTTTGTTTATAGATTTTCTTCTTTATTTATTTTCTTCATTTTTCTTTCATTATATTTTCAGTTTTTTTTGTTCTTATACTTTTCTATTATTAAACAGGACGTACGTTTTCGATGTTGATGTTTTTTTATTTCAAAGTTATCAAACTTGGAAGCTTTGTAACACCAAAGCGTTCAAATTAAAAAGCACCAAAATTTGAAAAAAGAATTCACATTTGGTATTGTTTAAACTAAAAATGACAAAATAGGAAAATTGTCAAATTTTTGTATTTTTGAATATCACAATCTTGAAAGAGTTTCAAATAAATTTTAACATTTTCAAATATAAACTCCTTAAATTTTTATATGTATGATATATGAATATTCTTTCATCACAAATTATTAATAATATTTAAAATTATTTTTAAGTTTTTATTGTTTTTACTTTTCCCTGATTTTGAATGATTTTTGAATTCTTTTCATTTGCGAATAGAAGCGTTCAACTATAAAGTATTTAAAAACTCAAGACTCTATCGATAAGGTCCTCAAACACTGACTTACCTCATAAAATGTGCATCTAGCTGCATCTCCAGCATATTGCAATCAAGATCTTAATTGAACATACACAAAGGAAAAAGGAATTCCAAATTAAATCCAGAAAGAAATCTTAGTATATAATAATATTAATTCCTTCAATATTTATTATTAGCTATGAAATTTACAAATTAATATTCATTTCAATTAATACACTTTTTATTTTCATCGTTTTGAATCTCAAGCACTTTTCGAATTCAATGGTTTCAATTTGGATTTTTATAAATTTAAACGCATTTAATTTTTATTTAATGTGTTTTTAATTTGGCAGCTTTTAATTTGTTATGCTTCAAGATCATAAACATCAAAATTTGAATATTTTTAAATTGAACGTCTTGAAATCTAAAATTTGAAATACTGGGCTCTCAAACTTTAAATTTGAAAATGTCTTTATTTTTTAGAGTTGACAGTATCTTTGTTATTTGAACGCATTCAAATTTAAATCGTTTTGTACGCTTTTAAATATCGACTTGAACGTTTCAAAATTTGGATACTTGAAATGGAAAAAGTTTCGGTTCTGACGCTTCCAAATTTGAACGCTGTCCAACTTTTAAGATTTCACATTTGTATTTTTATAAAATCTAATCGCTTTCGATTATTGAAGCCTTTAAAATCTTAATTTTTTAAATTTGAACGCCTTTGGCTTCATGGGCTTTCAAATTTCGACGTTTAACAGTTGTAACAGTTGTATATTAATCTTCATCAATATTATTTTAACTTTAAGATCCCAATTGCTATTGAAATATTCACAATATAGATATAAAATGTATTAAACATATAGATCAAGACACGGTTTCGTAAAAAAAAGAAATATTTAAATTATACTGTTAGCTGCACGAGGATGACAATACAGGAAGATTACGTAAATAGAGCATTTAGATTATAATTTATTTACGATTTAAAGGATAGACAAGGTTTCTCAAATGCGAACAATAATTTCTACAAAGTAATGTACCAACTCTTGTGCAACGAGGATATGTAACGTCGCGAATGTTACACATAGAAAAGGGAATAATTGTACTCTGTGAAAAATACGTATAAGGAATTCCCAGGTTATGCTTGCTTGCCGACGTCCTTGCATCGGTGGGCAACTTTTTTTATGGGAAGAGAAAGATTAATAAATAATTCAACTTTTTTTTAGATAAATCGCTTTTAGAGGTGAATTTATTTTTATTCGTAAGGAGAATTCTTTGAAATTCACTTCCGACGTGAGAGGAATTAGAACGATTCCTATTTTTAAAAATTTCCTTTCTCGTATGTGAGAATCTACACAGTTCCAAGAAAGGAGTGTTGATAATTTTGGATCTTTCCAAATTAACGCTTTTGAGTTTTGGTTATTCCAAATTTGAATAATTTCCATTCTTATTGTTCCAAAATTTAAAATAATAAATTTCATATTTCTGGTTTATAATTTAAAAATGTTGTTTATTTTTTTTTCAAATTGAGAATATTCCGAAACAATTACAGCGTTTATATTTTGAAAGTAGAAAAATTAGATTAAGACGCAAATGTAGTCTTATATGGTCAATGAAATAAAAGTGCGAGGACAATAACAGATTGTAATGTGCTGATAAAAGGAAATAAATGACGGAAAATGAAAGTGAATAATCGCTATGCAAATAATAATAGTGGAATCTTCCCCTTTTTCTGCGAGAGTGAACTCATACGAAAACTGCTTTGCATGAATTCAAAGTTGAAAAAAAGAAAAGTTCTTGTAAGAACATTAATAATAATTTCAATCCGTAATGCTGGTCAAGTAAAAAATAAATATTATAATTGACGTCTCACGAGTGGAACACCTTGCGCCTAAAAAGTTAAATAAAGAACAGAAAGAAATAAAGAAGAGATTAACTATTTGTATGAAAAATGACGTCTTCCAGATACTCATTTTATAATTAAGTACATTGCAATATGAGTAATTTAGTACATTATAATATGAATAATTCACCAAGATCAATCGAGGGGAATGAATCCACTTTTTTTCAAATGAGAACTTTACTTGCAATTATTTTAATACTTTAGTAGTTATTAATAATAGATTTAATGCTTTCACGATGATTCATTTTAATAAATTTAAAGGAGGTTTTTCGGCTTTCAATCGTGTGCAAAACTACGAAACTTGCCTTGAATATATATTCTCTACAATGCCAGTGATTGGCGAGAGCGCCCCATGGTGGGGACTGGTCGAACTTGATTGCCCAATCAAGTCTTTTTTTAAAATCCCAGGAGGACGGAAAGCCAAATAGGATTGGTATTATATCCATTGTCCCTATTGATGTTATTAGGGTGTTTTAAGATTTCGATTGCTTCTCTATGTTTTCTTGAAAAATTATTGTACGTTTTTGCGATGACGGTTGTTTTGTCAAATAAAATGATATGTCCTGTTTCGATATGATGCTCAGCTAGTGCTGAATGCGTGAAATGTTTTAGCCTGACTTTACTCTCATGCTCCTTTACACGTTGGCTCACCGCCCTCCCGGTTTCTCCAATAGAGACTTCGCCACAAGAACAAGGGATTTTATATACTACCGGATCACTGACAGGTGCCTTTTCATCTTTAGGGTTGTTTAGAAGTTGTCCTATTTTCGCAGGTGGTTTAAATATGGTTTGGATGTTGTGTTTGTTGAGAATTCTTCCTATTTGTTTTGTGATACCTTGAATGTAGGGTAGGATGGTGGTCGTTTTTCTCTCTCTTTCTTTAGTAGGTTGTGTTGACTTGTTTTTTTGAGTGTATTTTCTTATTGCTTTATCAATTTTTTTGTTTGTGTAATCGTTTTGTATTAGGATTTGTTTAACATTTTGTAGTTTCTTTTGTAAGTTATCTTTATTTGTTATGGAGATAGCTCTGTATACAAGGGAGTTGATGACCGATTGCTTTGGTGATGGGTGGTGGTGGGAGGAGGTATGTAGGTATCTGTTTATATGAGTGGGTTTTCTGTAAACTTCATTTCCTAATGTGTTATCAGATCTTTTGTAAACTAGTACGTCCAAGAAAGGCAATTTACCGTTTTGTTCCATTTCCATGGTGAACTGGATGTTAGGGTGTAATTGATTGATGAAATCGAAGACCTCGTGTAGTTCATCTAGTCCATGTTTCCAGATGACAAAAGTTCACGAAACGTCGGCAAGACTCGTAGTTTTGCATACGATTGAAACCCGAAAAACCTCCTTCAAATTTATTTTAGTAGTTATTGTTAATTATTGCAGTACATGTATTGTATTATTATTGTAGTTTGTTATATTATTGTAGTACTCTACTGAGTACGATGATATATTATATTATAGATATATCATAATGTATCGTAATACATAATCATAATATAGCATACAATATCTCTCATATTGTACCATAATGCACATTATGGTAGCATAACAAATGATCTTGAAAAATTTTTAACTCAACGTACCATATTTTATCATGCATATAAGGTGTTCATACGTATATAAGATTATCAATTATTGGTCATCAATATTAGACTACGGTATATGTCGCTTAGAAAATCAATATCTGAGCGTTTTCTAATAGAGTTGCTGTGTTATTTTAGCATTAGGAAAGTTGAAACTGTGATCAAAAGTGTGTGAGTGAACTGCAAGAGATGTACCTCTAGAGTCCCTTTTGCAATTATTTTTACGTTCTCTAAGACCGTCTTTAAAATAACGTTCTGTTTGACCGATGTAAATACAACCACATCCACAAGGAATAATTAAGATAATGTGAGTTTTAAATTCTGTAGGTCTTTAGCTTTATTTTTGTAAAACAATGGAACGTCTTCTATAAAATTTCGCAAGTTCGTTAGTAAAGAGGAGGACGAAGAGTTGGCTCAGATCAAGGATTGAGGTGCCTCTCTGAGTCATGGTTTTCAGTGTCAGATTTTCATTATTAATAACGTCTAACCTTTCTTTGATGTATTTTTATGGCATTGACAGGTTAAACATTTGTTAGTCTATTTTATATGATTTTAAGATTCTGTGTTTTAAATTTCTTTATCAGAAAGTGTAATAGCTCTGTCGATCAAACTATTAACAACAGAGTTTATATCTTTAATTGCTATGCTAGATTCGAAATTGACATATCTCCCTGACCATGCTTTTATGGTACCAGTTTCTACTGATACTATTTTTTCTTTGTGAATAGTGATATCCAAAAAAATTATAGAATTATTGTTTTCGATCTCTGTAGCGCAATTTAATCTTGGGTGTTAAGAATTGAAATTAGTAAGTAAATAATTGATTTTGTCTTTATGGACGCATGCCAATATGTCGTCAACATAGCTGAAGTAAAAAATCAGTTTAAAATGTCATTTTATTAATTACTTCACTCTCAAGCCCCTTCATCACAAGGTCAGAAATTACAATAGATAGCGGATCCCAAATGAAGGTTCCGAAAATCTGTTGATAGAACTCATTCTGAAAAATACATTATGCGTTGTTTAAGCAGAACTCAACCTGATCAAGAAATTTATTGACCGCTATGTTTGTACATTGTCTGATTTTAAAGCATATAATCTTGATGCTTTTCGAGGCCAATTCTTTTGGAATGTTAGTAAAAAGTGATTTGACGTCTAGAGAGACCAATTTATAATTATTTGGGATCTGTTCATTTTTCATTTTAGAAATGAGGTACCAGCTATTTTTTGTGCTCGAGTCAGATTTTCCAATGATTTGTTGAATTGGTTTACTAGAAAATCTAGAATGATTGTAAATTGGTGACCGAGTGAGAGGTAACAGATCTAAGAGGAATCAATTCTTTACGTATTTTTGGAAGTCCGTAAGACTTGTGGGTGATACCGTTGTATCTTTTCAAATATTTTGCCTTAACAGAATCAGTATGACCACATTGTAAAAGATTACTGATAAGTCTATTTAATTCTTATTGTATTTTAGAGGTTGGATCTTTATTCAGTTTTTTTTAAACATTATTATCTAACAAGAGAAACTTGCATTTTTCAATGCAATCAGTTTCTGTAGGAATTACGGAGGAATTGCCTTTATCTGCTTTAGTGACGAATATGTCAGGATGTAGTTGTAAGAAATTTTTAGTTTTAATTCCAAGAGTCACAATTTCAGATTTAATGTTATTATTAAAATTTTTGCTTCAAAACTTTTGAAGGATGCAAGAAAGTTATGATCTAAAATCTGTTCTTTTTTCAATAGAAATTGAGTTAACTTTGTCTTCTATACAGGAAAATGTTTCTTTTACGATAGTGCCTTTGTTTTTCAAATTATTTTAAAAATTGTTCACCGGGACTGAAGAAGTAGCCTGCATTAATTAACCATTTCTTATCAGGTTTCTTTTTGGAGTGAATGTTATAGAATTGATAAGAGCCATTCAAATTTAATAACTGACTTATCTTTTATTTCTTTTTCAAATTTATAAATTACACTGTAAAAAAAGTTGGTGTAATTTTACATCGTACCACGATGGAAATTATTTGACCTACGTGCGACGATGTAAATTTACACACTTTTGTAAAAAAAAATGCAGGACGTAAATTGTCAGGACCACATTTCAATTTTGAGGTTATGTTCGTGAGGTTATAAATTTTCAAACACTGTATCAGAATAAATAAAGCGCATATTACTTTTCTCAGGTATCGTTTTGAATAAAAAAGACATATTTTTTTTATTCACATAGAACTCATCACTATTAGAGCAATATTAGAGGCTCTGAGACGTAATTTTATGATAAAGTCCAAAGCGCCATGTCTTTCTGTCAGTTTGTCGATGGGTTGTCGATTTATGTCCTGTTTGTAATTTCTCAGGATGCCAAGACGTAACAATACTACCCGTGTGTGAAATTATGCTAGATACTGCAACTTTACCAAAAAAAGTGTTAATTTATAAGCATATTTAAATTTATTCACTAACGTAAATTGACTACGTGCCAAGCTGATCAAATAATTTCCATCGTCAGACATAGTAAATTTACATCGGACAGTTATTTCATACTGTTCCATGGGGTGAAGTTGGAGTAGATCGTGAATTTCGGAGCGACATTGGTATATTTACCAGGTTATACATTGTAATTTAAAATACACTGCTCGTGAAATTACAATCTAATTGTAAATATCACAAAAGATTTTTTTACAGTGTAGTTTATTGTGATAATAAAAAAATCTTTCTATCAAATAATAAACATCATTACCAAGACTGTATTCAAGTTTCTCGAACTCTCTTCTAATATTTTTAATTATAGATGTGAATAAAGAATTTCAAGATGTGAGTAAATGGTATGCGCTGGTGATAACATTGAGAACGATATCCCAACAGGAAACGATTTTGATTACTTTGCTGTGCCAGAGTTCTCTTTTTTCTAGTCCAAGTTTGAAGATCTGAAATGGTCTCAGGTCCGTATTTAGATCTTATTTCATCGAAAAATTCTTCTTTATTATCTATTATCAAAATATACCATATAAAGTATCATACGGTACTAGACTGTGCCGCGCTGCATTGTGATACATGATGTATATGGTTTCCTCCATAACTAACTTTAAACTATTATTTTTAATTTCTACCTTCCCCCACTCCTCTCAAAAATTGTGCCCATGCAGAAAAACCCTCAGAATTGTCCCCTGACCCCTCCCACTCACCCTGTAAGTACATGAAGTCATTAATGGACGAAGCTTATGATACTGTATTACCAACGACTAAAATGAGAATTCAGATCAATTCCTATATCGTACTGTATTCTTATCAATCCTATCATAAAATATTGCATCATAATTAATTATACTTTACCCTATTGTATAAAAGTGTTCTATAAAGTGCCGTGTGGTATAATAAATTTCAAATCAAGCAATTATTATTATATAATACGATATAGTATGTGCCATTATGATAGAGTATAATGTAATATTATACCGTATATCACAATATGATCCAATATGATAAAGTATCTTATAACGTGATTCATCAGCATATCATATTTTACTGTGTGGTATAATCTGGTATAATATGATACATTGCAATACATTTCGATGCATTATATGGTGCATTGACTGCTGTTTGACAGTTTTGTGCATTATTATACCATATGATACTATTATAATTCACAGTATGATATATGTTGTGATGAAATATGATTCAGTCTGATAGTTTTATAATACCAGACTATGTATTACGATGCATAATCATTTATCATGAAATAGTACGATACAGTTTGATGAATAAAACAGAAAATCCTACAGTATATACGATCATGATGTAGTATGATATAATATGAAATGTATAATTGAAACTTGACTGTGTTCTTTGAGATTTTGAAAATTAGCAATCATTCAGAAGTAAAGTCCCTTAAATTTTGAGAGCTCACATCTAAACTTTTCTTTAAAAAGACTTATTTGAAAACATACAACTCAACTGATTTTCTGCAAATGGGAGAAGTGTCCTAAAGACTGGTAAAAGTGGATAATGGGTTTACACTCGTTCTGCAAGAAATTCCCATAAAAGAGCAAGTCAATTTTCAACTAGTCCCCTCTCTTCAATTTCCCTTCTCTTTTAACAATTCGACTTGGTTTTACGTATTAAAAATAAAATTTAACTGAAAATGATAGTAAATCTAGAGGAGAATGATGGAAAAAAGGGCGTTTCAGCTGAGAGCGAAATATTCGTGAAGCATAGCTGCAAATGGTCGATGGTCATGTTTCGCTGTTGTACGCGTGCACAGAGAACGCCTTACACTGTTTCAGCTGTCCTGATATTATGCAAGACGTGCTCCAGTTTCAGAACCCCGCTTCGGTATTCCAACTCACTTTCACTCATTCACTCACTGGGCTCTTTTATCCTGGACGAGGGTCTCACTCCCTCTCTCTCTTTCTCATTGGCATAACTTTCACTTCTCTCGACATCGTAAGTTCTTTCTTCGTCGTCCCGCTCGAAATGCCTTTTTATTTTATCTTCCTCTATTGGCAAAAAAACGAAAAAAAAACCTTTTGATAAATCAATGGGAACAACTGACAATCGATTGATTGTTCGAAAAAAAAGGAACGAAAAGAAAGCGTTCCAATATGTAATTATTATACAATATCATACTATAGGATACTGTATCATAGTATGAAATTGAGCCTCTTTGAATTTGAAAAAGCTATTTTTTCTTTTTTCGAATTTTTAAAGTTTTAAATAAGAGGTGTGTAGTCGTTTGCTCGAATTTTCAACACAAATTTGAACAGGCTTGAACATTTGATTTTTCGAAATAGAAAAAATCTAACTGCTCTTCAAACCGGCTTGATATTCTTAGATTATTACATTTAAAAAATTTTTTAATTACTTGTTTTTTGGGAGATAAATGGAGTCAAATGCAAAGTCGAATCTTCGAAATTCTAATTATTCGAATATTTAAATAACTCGAATTTCGAAGATTCGACTTGACTTTTGGCTCAATTTTTCTCCCAAAACAGGATTAATTTTGATTAAAGAAAATGTAATAACCTGAGAAAATCAAGCTGGTTTGATGTACAGTTAGATTTTTTTCTATTTCGAAAAATCTGATGTTTCAAGCGTGTTCAAATTTCTATGGAAAATTCGAGAAAAAAAACGACCGCACATCTTAAATTCAAATACAGACGCTTTCAGATTTTTATTATTTAGAAAAATTGACTCTTCAAAATTTCGAACATTTTGAAATTAAAACTTTTCAATTGGTCCATTTCGCACTTTGCATTCTTAATTCGTTAATTCAAATATATTTTTAAGCTGATAGATTGAATAATAACCCGAAACCAGTTTGGCGCCAGAAATTTTTATCTCGAAATAAAAAATGTAAACATGTAAAATAAGGCACAAAAGAAAAGAGGAGCATCGACCCACCTCATCTCAATCCACATTCGACCAAGGATGCTCATTAAAATCATCGTGACATTCTCGCTGCGAGAGGAAAAGTGAAAGGTGCAAGTGCCCTTTGAAAACGCATCGGGAAGATCTCAGTGGATCAAGCTTGCTGTTTGCTTGGGAGAGTCTCATTAACCCGCTGACCTTGAAACCAGGACACGAAAGATCCCAAGGTCAGGACACCGTTCTCCCCGATCCAATTTTGGAGGAATCTCGTTCGCAGGTTGTGGGTCCAATGAACCCACCTTGTACGGCCGTGATCTTTGAAGGACGCGAACTTCCGTTTTCCTGTCGGTCTTTAATTTCCTGTTCGGATCCTTCGCCTTTGCTCTTTCAAGTCAAGAGTGCATTTAGCTTGAAAGACAATTTGTTTAAATTTATTTCTATTAGTTTCATTATTTATTTTTACACTGCTGAAATACCGGATCTTGAGACATTTCTTTTAAAAAACGAAACTTAGTTTATACCTTGTGATAAATAATAAGAATTATGTATCATAATTTACTTGAAAAAATTAGATTGAGATATTAATACACAACATTATTAGTTCAAATCATTTTCCACGATGCATGATTCTAACAAGAAGATGGGTCTCATAAGATCGTAGTGTATTGATCAATGATTGGTCGTAAACGCATTAAGTCTATGACTGAAACCTTTAGCTTTTTAATGCTTCTTTTTTATAGATTTTCTTTTATACCAGAGGCTGCTTTCTGTTTAAGCATGTTGTTTTTTCAAGAAGGCACATAGTCATTAATCATTTGATATCTGTAAGTTTCTAATTGATGAACTGATGAGATGAAATTGATGACTGGGATGAGCTAAAAATTAAGGAAATGCAGTAGAATATTTATTGTTAAGTTTATTTTCCTGATAACCATATTTTAGTTTAATAAATATATGGAGAAAAAATGTAAAAAAGTTATTATAATAAATTCATGGCAATTAAATTTAGATTTCTTGGAATTGATGAAATTGTTATTTTGACGCAAGAGAAAAGTATGATAAAATTCTAGGAAAAGTTGATTTTTTAGTAACTCTGTCGTTTCATTATATTCTCCCTATTCTTACAATTAGTCTAATCAGCTGATGCAATAACGTTGCGAGTATCGTTTCGCTCCCTAACGTTGGCTAAATCCGTTATCCTCTTATTAACTGCCTCGTGGTTAATGATAATTACGTAACGAGTCACTACTCGCATAATCCCTTCGAGCATGAGAAGTAAAGCGTGCGAATTTGGTGCGCACGTACATCCATGTAGACTGATTATAAAACAAATTTACTCATCTCGATATTCCGTTCTAAAGATTTCTAATAATAAGTTTGCGAACCAGGAATTCAAGCAAACATAAGAACCCTTAATTTCAATACTGTATCATATAGTATAATGCAGT
>CAKNYM010050057.1:177815-192009 GCA_932195095.1 Andricus curvator
TATATATATATATATATATATATATATATATATATATACATTATTTAGTAGATATAGTCTAACATATTACTACAAGACGACATTATTGCTTCTTCCAACCTTTTTTAAATCCGTACTTAATGCTTTCTGAGTTTATGCTTCCTTATTTCTGCTTTGTCCAATTTCTTTTTTTTTGTTCCTCGATCTTTTTCTTTGTTACTTGCTGCCTTATATCTTCCTTATTTATTTATTTTGTATTTTTCCATCTTTTTCTTACTATTACTTTCACTTGCTCTTATTTTCATAATATTTTCATCTCATTAAACCTTTTTTATCCTTTTTTTTTTATAATTTGTATATAATTCTTATAATTGTTGTCCTCTTACATGTCGTAATTCTTTTTCTTTATTATATCGTGTTCTGTCTCATTTTGCTCTTTTTCCTTGTCAATTTCCCATAACTCAATCTCTGATTATACATCTTATTTGCATTTTCTCTTTCTTATTTGTTTCCTTTAGCCTTTTTATGTCTACATTGAACTATAATAACCAAACCTTTTTTTCTACGACATACCTTAATATTACCTAATTCTAATAAGAATCCTTTTTTACTCTTATTGCACTCAGTTGCAGCAAAATTGTAAAGTGCAGTAATAAGTTTTTGTAATAAAGAAAGCAATCAGCGAGCGTGCAAGTCTTTTTTTACTTTTCTCTGAAATTCAAATCAAGCGTTCGATCAAAATCAGGCGTTTCACTTTCGAAGGCGTTCCATTAGATTTCGATCAATCTAATAGACATACAGATTGAGTCACACGTTTGAGAGTGGAGCAGAAAAGAAGCCGCTAGATTTATTCAAATAATATTTTCCTTTTCTTTCTCAATTGAGTCATTAAATACTTTGCATTCCTGATTCGGCGGCTCAGTAGACTATTTCGTTGGTTCGAACTTTCTTGTTAACTTTTTATCATTGCACATGAGCTCTCTCATTTGTTTCTGTGGTCATTGTAGTCTCTTGGGTAGTTAAAGTCTACACTGGAGGTACGAGGTTCCATTTTCTTTCACGTCGAAGGTCAAGCTGTTAAAGCGATTACAACAGACGTGCCACGCCTTTTGCTTTGGTAATAAAAGCGAGATATTATTACCAACGTGATTATTGTTGTTATCGTTAAATTCGGACTCGTTGAATTTTTCCAAACGAGATTGAGGGGAGGAATAAGGAGAGGCAAAATGCTGCCCTCGAGGCACCTTGCAGACATTAAATTAACTCGAGCGAGTTAAAAGTCAAGGCAAAATTTAGGGAAATAATCAAATAAGAGAAGGCAATGAAATGAAGTACAATAAATTACAATACAGTACAATAAATTATTATAAGGTACTATAAAGTACAGCGCTGCGATAAAAAGTACCATAAACTAGCTTGAGAAATAAAATATAAAATGCTTGAGAAGTTAAACTGTTCAACTGTGAAGTTTTAAAAGAATTTCACAATTTTGTAAAATTTTCTTTTAATTTTCTTAAATTTAAAGATTAGGATATAGTATGGTATACATTATTATACTCTACAGAGCGTCTTAAATTAGCAAGAAGAGTGTTTATTGAAATTTAATTGAAATGAGAAAGAGTGACTCTTAAAAAAAAAAGTAAAGATGTAAGGAGAGAGGAAAATAAAGAGAAACTGAATCCATTAAAACCATACAAAATCCTTTTAATTAGCAAAACACTAATAATGAACTCCCCACCGTGAAATGGTCCATATTGCATAGAGTAAACAGTAAACACAGCACTAAGTAAACTAACTTCAAATGTAATATTTCCGGTGAAAGTCTTCAAAGTCTGGTGTTTTGTCTAAGGTCGGCTCTATTAGGCACGTATATTGGCAATCAAGACGTCCATCTTCCGCACGTCCATTCGTATTAGGTGGACTAGCAGGGCTCAGGATAATCGGTGTAACGTAGACACATGCAATTAATTCGTGTTTAAAGCAAACCGCTAGCCGCTAATTATCTACGACTGAAATGAAGTCCACGGGAAGGGAACGTACGAGCCTTCCATTCGCCATAAAGTAAACTCACCATGACGACCGACCGTATAAGAATTACGGTACCGTAATTCAATTTTCACATGACCTCGTGTCATACGAGAATGGAATCCGCGGTCGCATTTAACCTAGGAAGTGGCGAAAATTATAATCATATTTGTCTCTACTGTACCATATTGTATGATAATGTATCATAATATATGATGCTATATGATATTTCAAGTATAGTGTACTATGTCATCAAGATTAGAGTAAAAATAAAGATTACCCATAGTACACCATACACGTGAAATCGTGAAGTAGCATATTATATTATAATGTATCAAATTATTCATATTGTATCATAATGTATAATAATATACAGCTTTTGTCACAAAGTATCATCTTATATCATACTTTATCGTACTTCAGAATAGTAAATCATATTGTATCGTGCTATATTATAATGTACCTTTTTTTAAGTCAGTCTTCCTTTTTACTATTTTATTTTTATGGTTTAAGATTCCAGTTTTCAATTACATAATAATTCAAGTATTTGCTCTGTAATAGCATAAATAAAGGCAGAAATATAACCTCTTTTTATCCGCCTGACCGAAATGGGTATAATAAATTTTTTTGTTTACCTTCGTGACCGATCGACAGGTAGGATGATCGCATCACAGTGAAACTCGAATGGCGAATTAATGCAGTAGCCTCTTGCGCAATTGAAAAGTAACCGTATTTTTGGTCGACCTTGCGCACGCAGTCGTACGCACGCGCTACCAAACTTGTAAATATACATTTGAGTGTAACCTGCGCATTACACGTGAGTGCGTAAGTAGGGAAAGGCTCAGCACGAACATCCATTACCATAAAACACAAACCTTGCAAAAACGTTAAACGTGCTCGAGTTACATTTTTTTTTGTTTATTTAAAGAGTGGAATAAAGATATTACAATCATTTCCCCTGACTGTGTAATAATACTGTGTTAATACTATGTAATATTGTACGCATTGAAATTTTATCTTTTTATATCCGTAATAATTATTATAATTATTCATTATTATCGTGATTTTGAATTATAATATCATACCATATGGCAGCATAGCATACGATTGCGTAGTCTATAGCACTTGCACGAAACGGTTTCTTAGGGCGAATATACAATTAACTCAGGAACGAGATACTTGAACGGTAAACGTTAGTCTATCCTTTGTTATTGTCATATATTAGGAAAAGAACAGACTGAACAGACGCTAACGTTCACGTTTCCTGCAGTCGACTTCATATATTGAGTCTTCTTCTTCATTATTGTAGTTTGCCGTACCGTATCATACTTTAACACACAGTAAATCATTTAACTATAGCGTGAAGTGTAACATATTAGTACTTTTGTATGATATTGTACCATATAGTATTTTATAGATTGTAATTTTATTAAGTTTTTTATAAGTACTATTACCTACATATCATTCATTTTACTGATACACTATATAAATAGTCATTACATTTTTTAGCACTTTTACAACAATTTAAAAATGGGGGTTCTTAAAATATAACTTTTTCATGACAATAATTCAAACTCGATGCAACACTATGAAAGATTCCTTGACTCGAAACGAATCCGTTGACCAATAATATAATAAAACATTTTATCAAAGAGTTAGGTAGTTATGGTTATTTATAATACTTGAAAAATCAGTTTTCAGGTCATTTTCTTACAAACTCATTTTTAACTTCAGTTATGGTCGCTCTCTTGTCCAATGTAAAAACAGAAAAGCAATTAAATTGCTTTCAATATTCGTATCGGTCAATATGAACGAAGTATGGTTCAATTCTGATTCAGTACATTTTGACGCCGTTTCTTTGTTCAAAGTGAAACTTTATTTTTTCTGTGTTGTCCTATTACCATAATTCAAAGTTGATGCGAGACTAGAAAAGATTCCTTAATTCAAGATGAAACGATTGACCTCAATATTCATACATTTTATTGAAGACTACAGCTAGTTATAGTACTTAACAAATCCGTTTTTAACACTTAAACTTTTTTCATTAACATCATTCAAAGTTAAAACTATGCTTAAAGAATCACGAAAGCTTCCATTGAGGCAAATATATTTGCTAAATAATCATAATGAGAAAGCAAAGTGCCTATAAAATGAGCACCATACAATTATTAATGCAAACAGAGGGCAACATCCGAGATCTAATTCACAGCTTGTTTTTAAAATTATTACAGTTAAGATTTATAATTGCGATTAAATTTCAGAAAGAGTTTATTATGAGGCAGACTTCATAGGCGAAATAATTAGAGCGTCACTTAAAAGTTCGAATCTGAATTATATAAATATTCATTTGAAATCTACAAGTTAGGTGACGCAAAAATTGTGCAAGAGCCAGTACAACATATTATAAAATTCAAGACACAGTTAATTATATCGAAGAGAATAATTAACATATATTAATTGGAATTCGCGTAACGAGGATCAAGATTCTTTTTCCTAATTTTAATTAGCATAAATTTTCAGTAATATAAATTTTTCTCGATATTTACTATCGTTTCTATTACATGCCTTATGCAAGAGGTCTATATAACCAGGATGATTATAGTTATTTGAGGAATTAAAATTCTTGGTATTTAAAAATAATGGATACAAATATTGCCTATTAAGTAATTCATTGTTTACAAAACATAAATGTACACTAAATAATGATAAAAAGATAGTTTTTTGTGATTTTGCTTAATCTTTAAAACAGTTTTAAAATTAAAAGATCAGATTGCAAAAGGTTTGTTAATTCATCCATCATAATTGAAATATAACATGTGAGTAAAACTTTCTTCCAAAAAGCAAGCCGGTCGATAAAACTTATTGGTCAGCGGATAGAAATTACTGCAAATTGTTTTACACAGTTTTTTAATTTATCTGACAATGGATAAATGTTATCTCCTCGCGGATTGAAACGCAGCAGAGAATTCATCTAAAGTTAACATAAAAATAGTTCGTGCTTTTTTTGTGTACTTAATCTATAAATTATAAAATATTACAGAACATTGCAGATTTAATGAAAATAATGCTAAATTACACATTTACTTTGTTTTCAGATTGTCAAAGAATTACACCTAGAGCTCCTCGTGCAAGCAGACATGAGGGAGGTCTGGAATTTGAGTGTCCAGAGGAATTTGGATATTATCCTCATCCTCGAGATTGCACGCAGTATTACGTTTGCGTTTTCGGTGGAGCTTTGCTAGAGTCTTGCACTGGTGGTTTAATGTACAGGTGAGTAAAAAATATGTGTGCATCCGCATGAAAAAAGACCTGATTTTCGGTATGGAGTTAAGTATAGAGTTATATATCCGGATGATTTAAGTTGGAACTTAAAAAAACCGCTTTTTGAGAAAAACGAATCTGAAGTTGCTAAGTACCATAAGCGCACTTTTTATACTTTTTCTTTAAATATGAAATATACCCACTTGCGGTTGCTTTCATGGTATAAGTATAGTGCTAGTAGATTCAGTTTAGGTCCTTGCACCACACCTCACTCATCCCGAAAATAATAATTTTGACCCTGTCTTAGAAAAACGCGAATATCTCCTGAAATATAACCGCTCAAAAGGGTTCTTTTCATGTCGACGCATACGTATATATATTTTTTTTATTAAGCTATGCAATCTTTTTCTGTTCGTTAGAATCGTTATAAAATTAATTCTCCAGAGTGTGACAATCTTCTTCTTATAGTTTTTATTTTTGGTTCCTTCCTTTCTCATATTGTACCATAATACGTTACTAACATATTGTCTATTGTGTATTATATAGTACCGTATTATCCGATAAAGGATGATGCGCTATATTAATATTATACAATTATATAATATGTATTATCATATGATAATATATGTTATCACAGGGTACTATATACTACATTATGTGGCATCATGGTCTCTTTGAAAAAATATGATAATATATGATAATGTGTGACACTGTATGGAATACATAGAACTATATTTTATGGTATAGGGATTTATCATAGTATATGGTGCTGTATTGTACTTATGGTATGATACATTATTAGGCCGTAGAATATCAATTAGTTGTGTGATATAGTATCATTCAGTACCTAGTTCATACAGTGCCGTAACGTACAATGTAGTATCATACAGTACTACATTGTGCCATATAGAAGCGCATATACTTATAGAAGCATATATAATTATATTGTTTCATATAACACACTACATTATCATAATATACCAAACAAACTTCCATAGCACGCTATATTTCTTCAATAGTAAAGGAATATTCCTTTGGAACTTTTGTAATATTGCCACGGAATATTTCAGTAATATTGAAGAAATATATAAATGTCCCACAATCGGAATGTTGTGATGGGAATTTGCAGAAATATTTCCGATGTATATTGCTGAAATATTGTATGTATAATGTTTTCGCAGATTATTGCTGGAATATTTCCTTAACTCAGAATGTTCCTATGAAATATTGTTAAAACATTGCCATGAAACTATCTACAATATTCATGTAAAATATTTGCGGATCATTGTTTCGATGGTACCTGAAATGTAACCCTGGTGCATTTCGGATATACCGTAACATCGTAGTATCTTATACTATTCCCAAAATTTATACTGTAAATATTCATCAGATACATTCATCAGCTGTGGTTATAAATTGCAAATCAATATATTGAATAAATTACTAATAATCAATAATGATACCGTGTGTTTCAAAAAGTTTACTCTTTCAACTAAATTCCATAATAGTATGTACAATATTGTGCTATTTAATATCTATCATATTTTACCAATTCAAGTCCTGTTTTACTTTTTTTCTTTTTGCTCTTTAACTTCTATCATTTCTTAAATTTCCTTTGTTCTTCCTAATTTTCATCTTTTTAAAAAACAAAAACTCATTAAGAGAGATGGTGCCCACGGGGAATCAGAGAACTGTAAACTCGTGTAGATGCTCATTTTTCAATTAATTTGACAAAACATTATTTTGTTAAGAAAAAACTTGAATACGAGAACCCGTGTGGAAAAATTTCGTGGCAGTCTTGAATCATGCTAAAGCCAGTACAGTTTTTTTTCAAGCCGGTCTATTCACGCAATACTAGCCTGGCGCTTCACTGGTGCTGTCTAGTTTTGCTACGTGTTTAATTCAAAACTTTCTGCTGTCTAGTCCCAGTCCTGGCGCTATCTAGGAGTTCGTTGCGAATTTGAATATATAAAGATTGTCCAGATTTTAGCTAGTTTCTAGATAGAATCACGGTTTGGACTTAAACAAAAATTACAGAGGTGAATTCAGAAAACAATCATTTTTTAATAAAAGATTTAGAAAATTACAATACACAATCGCACAAATGCTTAAGCAATAATTAATTGTACACCAATACATATTTAAGATAGTAAACAATAATGGTTGAAGGTGATCGAAATCTTAATACAAGAACTGTATTCTTAAGAACGATTTTTTTAAGAATGTTTGAAAACATTTTTTTTCAATTGAATTATGTAGTCAATTTATAATAAATTTATATTGAATTTCTAATAATTATAATATGTATAATGCTATGTATAATATTGATGATATTCCAGAAAATCAAATTTGAACATAAATGATTATATATACACGCATAAAGCTTAAATTATTTTCTGCTGAATTATTATTTTCTTCTGAATCTGAGTTTTCTTAAACCTTTTTGAAATACTTTAAAAGAGTATTTTTTCAATTTTAAGAAGATTGTTTTTTCGATTGACTTTAATTCAGATAACTTAACATCATAAGCCGCAATAGAGACGCATACATATTACGGAAATTCTACTTTGTCTAATATTTTTTGGACTGAAATTCATCTTCTCCAATTCAAACTTGCTGTAATTTTTATTTTAATGAACGCTGTGTCTAGTTATCCCAAAAATTTTGGGGAGTTGGAAAAGGGGATTTACTAATCATCTCGAAAATGCGGGACGACTAGCCAAGCTTATGAAAAATATTTGACTACTCATCCCGTATTTCGGGACGACGAGATACTTCGTTCAACGAATTATCGTTGGACCTAATTTTTATTTTTGCCAAATAGTAATTCAAAAAAATGAGGGCAGATGGTAATAAGGAAAAATAAATAATTGCATAAACGTTCATACTGAAAAATAGAAATTAGGGCAAAATATCATCCGCTCAAAGGAATTTGGGCTCATAAAATAAAATATTTTCCTCATAAGATTCTGTCTCATAAATCACATCTCTCCACTCTTGCAGTAAAATTTCAGCATCCAATCTAATAATTCATAAAACCCTCAATAGACTTTACATTTTTTTTCAATTTGTAGAAGTAGAAAAAATTTAAATATCGAGTGAAGTTCAATTTACGAGGTACATTAACCCCACGACCTTGACAGTCATTTTCTGAGTTGCAAATCCCGACTGGGATGAGAGGAATGTGAGTCATCCGTTTTAAGATTTACATAATCTTCGTCGGCAGGTTGTCTCGTTGACCTAGTCATGGATCGTCTCGTTCCATAATTTCAATATAGCTCGATTAGGTTTACTCGTTTGCTCATTACTTTCAGTTTCAGTATATACTACCGTTGCAACCTTGACACTTTTGTTTCGATAGACTCAACTCTTCTAGGTTGGTCCTCTTGTAGGGGAATAAAATGTAACCTTGGCGTTCTTGCTGTTGTTTCTAATAGAAAAACGACTTTAAAACCAGACGCTATTAGCCTGTTCTAAAACTGGAACCAAATTAAATGGCGATAATAAACCGAGAAAAATGAAATTAAGATGAAAAGATGGAATCTAATTAGCTATTGAGAAATAACCTAGCTGAAGTTTAACTGAAATTGAAAGCTATGAGTTGAATTTCATCTATTCATTTGGCGGATGTTGAAATATAGAATGGAAAATAATAAGAGGGTAATTTATTAATTAATTATTAAATCGTGTTTGATATTCCTAGCACCTGTGGGACAATAGTTAAGTGCCACTAAGTGAAATTAAGCGCGGGAATCGAAGTATGGAGTTGAAAGTAAAGGATATATTGTTTGCTGGAAATAGACACAGCAGAGACACGACGCAACGTAAAGTTGGTTCGCAATTATTTCTTTTTGTTCTGATGTGAGATTTCTGAGATAGTACATGGCGCTTCAAAAATGGACGGAAGAAGTCCATTTTAGGAATGGTAGTGAAATAGTTAGAATTAGACGAAAGAGAAAATCGTGTCACTTTAGTTTACGTACGATACTGCATAACATAGTCTTTTAACCATATATACTGTACCATTACACAAAGCACCATATTATATCATCTTCGACCATAGAATACCCTACTAAAGTATCCTAAACCATTATGTATGATTGTCACCGTATTATAGCATTGTGCACAATTCTACACCATACTGTACCTATGGTATTATAATGAACCAAACTGCATGATATTGCACCACATTATATCGCAATGAACACAGAAAAAACAGAAGTGAATATTTGTTGCGTGTAATTTTCAAGTAGATAAAGTTGAATTTTTTCGCATCGAAACAAAACAAGATTTAATAGAGTTGACATTGTAACCATTTCCCATGTGGTGGGTAAATCTTACCACGTGAAGTTAATTTTTGTTGCAGGTAAAGATTACTTGAAAATCGCTGTAAAGATTACATTCCGGTTTTTTCTGTGAACTTGATGTACCACACATTTCGTATATGGTACAATATTAAACCATAACCTATATTGTAAAATTTGTTTGATTGAACCATATATTTTCGTTGAACCAAGCAAATATTTTGGTCGGTCCAAGTAAGACGTTTGGTTAATCCAAGCAAATGTTTTACTTAATATCTAAGAAAATATTTTAGTTATTCAAATAAGTGTTTTTGCTGGTCTAAGAAAAGATTTTGGTTGATTTAACCAAAACTTGTAGTTCATCCAACCATGAAGGACCCATCACAATTTACTTTTTAATTAAGTTACTAGTCTTACCATGGAATTGTGTCCTCTTGTGTGAATTATTCATTAGTTTATTTAGCTACAAAATATCACAAAACAAGACAATTCCATGGCAAGCCATTTGCAATATAAATTGTGCAGGATCCGTTGTTTATTTGATTCAAAAAGTCGTTCTGTTCTCTTATCAAAATCTTAATCACGCAATCTTAGGCATTCACACAGATTCAAGTATCTCACATATTTTCCATGTTATTACTTAATCCCAATTCATTCTGTTTTTGGATCACTTACTTTCATAGGAATTCATAGGCGAGAGACGGTTGCGACTCCGCCTCTGAAGGGACGCATGCACTATACTATACCACAACGCAAAGTTATAGAGAATATAAAGGATGCGGCTCATCGGAATGAGTATTTCTTGTTCACAAAAGTTATTGAAATAATGCATAGTTAAGGAGATATATAAAGAAAATTGTTATGAAGAAGTTTTAATCATCTATTCCACTTTCTGCGAAGTCTTTAATACACATTTAAATTATGTTAAGGTCCTTAAAAACAATGCGTATAAATAAATTAGTGAAAAATTGTAATTTTATATTTTTAATTTGAAATATCTTACAATTTGAAGGTAACACTTTGAAAAGTACATAAAGATTATTAGAAAGAATATAACTAAAGAGATCAATGTACACTTTAGGTTCTTGGATCATATGACTTTCTTAGTGTCAGTTTTTGAATGTCTGGAACCTTCTTTCTATGATCTTCCACAACGTTTATAATCTTTCGCTTTTCTACTTCCGATTTTGTAAGAGATTCCTCGAAGTCAGACATTAAAGCAACAAAACGCTGAGTTAAATCTTCGAAAACCTTCAATGAACTTACAGTACGTTTTGCATCTTCAAATTTCTGATTAGTCTCTTACCCTTCAGGATCTGGATTAAGAAAAAAATTAACCTCTATTCGAAGAGAACGTAAAGAAAAAAGAAAACGCTTCTTTATAACAATTTTCTTCATATATCTCCGTAACTATGCATAATTTGAATAAAACTTTGTACAAAAAATACTCATTATGATGAGACGCATCTTTCATATTCTTTACAATTTTGCGTTATGATTTACCGTTTTGTAACAGTAAGGACTTCCATGCCTCTAAATTATGTTCAAAGTGCTTCAGTCCAGCAGATTGTGCGCGAATAATATTGCGTATGCGCACTTTGAAACACGTCTATTTTTCGAATCAACGCAATGGGCGAGCACGTGCACTTAGAGATTTAGGGTCAGTCCATTTCCAGAATTTCATAGTTTTAAGGGGATCTAGCGATTTTGATAAAACTAAGTGATCCTATAGTGTTATGTAAGTGAAGTTTATGGTTGAAATATTTTTCCAAAATTTTAAAATTCGCGGAGTTGCAGGATTTGAATCTTAAGACCTGAATCTTAAGAACCAAACTAAAATTGAAAAAGGTTATCAAAAAATCCCCATAAAAGAATTTAATTCAATTTTTAGCTCAAAAGCTTATATTTTATGAACAAATTAGACAAGCAAGTACCCAATGTGGATTTTGACAAGCTAAAAGAAATCATTTTCATCTTAATTATTTTTAAGTTATTTACCTTGTTTATATATTTTTAAAAATAAAATCAACAAACATTATCATGATCAAGTATCAGCTTGTCGATAAAACCAAGTAATTTTATCGCCAAACTATTACTTTTAAAAAAACAATACAGAATTTTCACTATTTGATATTATAATTTGCTTATAATAAATGACATTACTTATTCAACATATTTTGCTTTCACATAACGCTGCGCATTAAATACGAAAGATACTGAACGTAGGAAAGTTATTTACGAAAAGATAGAAGAAAAAGGAAACAATCGACACTTATTCGTTGTTTACATTATTTTATAATATTTTAAACAATATCAATTCAAAAGCACAATTCAAAAATCAATCAAGAATTGCGTTCTAAAAGTTATTTTGAATTTTTTTTTATTTCGGCCCACTGTGTCACTTGTTGCGCGTGGATAGTGATTGTTAATCTATTACTTTTTTTAATTGAAAAATATAAGGAATCAATATATTTATATTTAAAAAAATTCAAAATATGCTTTTGGACTTAAAAACTGAATCAAAACTTGTTTTTTTTTATATCTTTTTTGTTGAGAATACGTAGAAAAATGGATGTTTACCCTCAACATCTAGATGTTTCAGGTTAAAATATTTAATGTTCAACTATAGGACAACCATCTAGATGTTAAAGGATAGTTTCTGTGGATACTAAAGATATGCGATGCGGTAATATCTTATACTTTAACATCTACTATTGAACGTTCATTTCTCCGTGAACCGTTGTGAATTTTGTTTTGTTTTTAATTGAATTGAAAAATCCTATAGATTATAGGCTACGCTTGCATAAATCATTTAAATTTAATCAGGTCTCAACATTCACTCACCCAACACTAAAATTTCACTGTTTGAAGTTTCTTTATATCACAATGTATCATAAAGTATCACTGAGTATCATGGAGTATCATACTGCAAAATACAGTACTATATTCTTGCACCATACTAAGCTGCATTCCATCATACTCTATCATATCATAGTTTACCAATCAAAATAAAACTATACTACAATGTATGAAATCGTACTCTCGATCGTTCTTTATGTTTCATTCTACATTTTTGTTGCTCATACTGCACAACATTTTAATATATTTTTCCGTATTCAAATTCCTGCTTTCTTGAATCCTAATGTACTCTATTATCTCACACCACAATCTCAAGATCTCCTTTTTAAACTTTTCCCATTATCTTATCCCCATTATTACCCGCCCTAAAATTCCATAACAATGTAACACTAATGTAAATAACAAGTACTTAAAATGACACACGCGTAGTTGGGCCACGTCAACCATAAATCAAGCTAATTTATATAATTAAATTGATTTGGAATCGATCGAGTGTCTCGTGCGCGAATAAGATTTATATGCCTCTTGCATAAGCCGTATAGAGAACCAGCGTGGTATGACGTTTGTAATCGCTGCGAAAGTTTTCAGTGGCAACGGCACGATCGCGCTCGGTTCGATAAAAGGGTGTCGAACGTTATAATCTCAGTGACTATATAAAAATTGAAAATCCGTCGACCACGCCTTGGTCACCGCATGTGCGATCGGGTTCGATAAACCCGAGGCAGTAAAAATCACCGCCGGCTTAACAGTAACACGATGCAATTAAGGATGAAAGCCGTAACGCCAAACAAGGTTCCAAATACGCTCCATCGATTTATTTCGATCTGCAACTAGAGAAGAACGTCTTAAAATCACATAAAATCAAAATTTTAGAGTCCATTATTCATTAAATAAAAAACTAAGATATCTGTACTTCTATTGCCATCAATTGGGCTCTACTTAAAAAATAAATATGAAATGGTACCCTTTTTTGGTAATTTTATTCAGAAAACGAAATTCGAGTTCGTGAAGTTTGTGCAAATTTGGATGGGATACAAGAGGAAAAATACTGCCTATTTTCTCCCTTCTAAATACGAGTTTGCAAGAAGATTTGACCTTTTAGTACTATATCTTTAGGTTTTACTGGAAAATAATTATTCGGGGTAGGGATAATTAGCAGAGAACTGATTATAGGGGAAAAAGTATTTTGTAACTAAGGAGTCTCTTACCTGTGCTTATTTGACAGATTTAAAGAAAAAGGTGGGTTCTATCTTGCTCAAGTCTGGATTTATGGGTCGATAAATCATGAGTAGGAGTAAGAAAAATTATAAACGTAAATCACTGCCTTTCAGCAAGCAGTATCGACATTTGAGGTTAGCTGACTAACTAGGTTTGTTGTTTGCAGCCACGAGCTCCAGACCTGCGATTGGCCACGTAACGTGGGATGTCCCGAGTCCAATTTACCAAAAGACGACAACGAAGATCCACTTCTGGAAAGGTGAGTCCCTTTTCAAATATTTTGATCCTTCATTTATGTCACGTAACAATTATATAATCGCCTTAACATAATTTGATTATAAATTAATGTGAATCTTATTATATTATATTTTTCAAAAATTACATAAGTGAGTATTGTGAATAGTATGTAACACTGTTATAACATATTTAGTACACTGTTATTATAAACTAATATTACAGGGTTCTATAATTCTTAGTTTACAATGATATATAACTTTCCTGACGGCTTATTATTACTTAACATATATATATATATATATATATATATA
>CAKNYM010050057.1:198419-242407 GCA_932195095.1 Andricus curvator
ATATATATATATATATATATATATATATATATATATTTATATATTTAGATGGCATTTTTTTAGATTGTCATTTTTAGATGGCAGTTGCTCTCAGTGGGACATAGCTGTTGTTACATACGACTTACATATATTATTTAATTTTGGAAATATTTTAGATAAAATAAAAATGCAATTTTGTACACTTATAAAATTCTCTAACAGTAACAGTTGTGTAAGTCGAAAAATAGGGTTTCTTTTTATGAATGCCAATTCATTATGTAACAGTTATATGCACGAAGGTAAGAAATCTATCGTGTTATTAATTTTTGAGTTATTTTACAATGTTTTGCAGGAATCAAGTTTTTAAAATATTTTTAAATGGTTGGAATAAGAATATGTGATAAAATATAGTAAAAAACAATTATGAATGAAAAATATGACGCAATTTTGCGAGAAAAAACTGGAATTAAATTCTAAGAAGCAATTGCATTATCAAGAAAGAAATGTTTCGAGCATTTATTCATCTGACTACGAAAGGATATCGCGGAAGCAGAAAGCGTTGTGCACCTGTTTATAATTAGTTTTACCTCATGGCCTGCAAGGATAAACGACATTGACTGCAAATTACAACAAAGAAGATTATATCGTTTAACAATTGTCTTTGTCTTTATTATATTCATAAAATTCTAAATCTAAAAATAAAAATAAAAGAATTCTTTTACTCCTTAACTGATTGTTTTATAACGTAAATATAACGCAGTTAAAAATACGTCATTTATATTCAAAATAAACCGAATATCTTTGAAAAAAAACTGAATTGAAATTGTTAATAATTAAAAATTACTTCTGATTTAGATAAAATTACGTTATTGGAAGTATACGGAAGGAATGTAAAATAGAAATTCTAAGTATTTTTTAATAATAATACCAAACTATTGAATGGAGATATATTTCTAAAGTGGTAATTGGATGTAGCTTTTAACGACGTTTTCGATCTTTAGTGTTGGACAAAATTGCTGGTTACGTCCAATTCTCTGGTTTTTTAGAAAATTTTCGACAATGTGTAGTACACTTTGCTGATCGTTAGAACGCCATAACTTGTTTTTGTCTGGCAGTGTTATATTCACTATTTTTCTGACATTTATATTCCTCACAAATATTTTTTACTTTAACGTAGGCATCTTGGGTCCTGGCAGCTTTATTTACTTAGAAAAATATTCACCATTCAAGAAAAATAAATTATTTTTATTATTTGATTTTTTCATTGATTACAAACAATAACACTAAATTTAATTAAAAGTATTAAGAATTTTAAGCCGTAGAAGGAGCCAAAGTAATTGCGATACCTCAAATAATGTTGGTACCTCGGAAATATTTTTATGTACCTAAAGTACTAATAAGAACCTGAGATATTGGGACGTATTGCTAGAAATATTTGAAAGTAATTGTAGTATTTTCTTCAGTATTGTGAGTATGTGAAAGTAATAGCAGTAATTTTGTACACATTCAATGTACCTACATAAAGTGATTGTAGTTCTTTTAAAGTACTTTGTAAGCTTGAAAGTAATTTAAGTACTTTTTCAAGTAAGGAACGGATTTAAATACTTTTTGAAGTCCTTCGTGAACTTGGGATCAATTAAAATACTTTTTTAAATACTTTGCTTATTTAAAAATAATATATCTACTTTTTTTAAGTACTCTGAGTACATTTAATTGCTAAATCGTGTCAAGAATTTAGACTGGGATACCACATAAATGAATGTCGAGAAAATTGGAGGGCGGGATTCCTTCAATTTTCTCGACAAATTAATGAAATTGGTATTTTTTTAAACAATGTATGCAATATTGAAGTTGCGGGCGGGACTACGAAACGCAGCAGAGCGAGCAGAGACCGCGTTGAGAAATGACTTCAACCTCCCGATTGCCCGCACACAATACATTAATGAGTGCCTACCCGCCAAGTTGAGCTCTCATTGCTTAACTCCAACTTGCACAACGGGACTCGTTTCTCGCCAGATTCTAAGTCACATTATGCGAACAGGCCTAGCTCAACGAAACAAAATCTTATATAATAAAAATAACGCGTCCCAGAGCACTTAACGAGCAGCACATTTCCACGAATAATTAATGAAGCTACTTTAGACCCCACCAAAAATCTGATTTAAATTGCGTCTTGGTTAGATTTCTAAGTTATAGGCGATTCCAAAGGTTTTAGACATTTTTTGATTACCTGTAGTATTTTTAGGCACCTCAAGTAAATTTCAATATAACAAGCACATAAATATAATTCAAAAAAATCTGCTGGTACGTAAAATCTCTGCAGGTATTTCTGAATTTCAAATACATTAACAAAAATTTCATTTTTTAATAATTTCCCAAAGCATTTAAAATAATTCTTGAGTCTATTTACACCATAGCAATTATGATACAGGGGCAGAAACTTCTATGATCGTCAGAAAATCAAAAGCGTCGGCTATAAATAGAATGATTCTGATTGGAAGCTGAGCATAGCAGTTTCTGCAACCGCATCAGAAATTGACGCAGTGTAAATAGGTTCACTGAAAGCACTATTTAATAATGAATCAAATTAGAAAAGCAGTATTTATATAACGTAATCCATAGTTATGCGCATAACCCCTCCTTAATTTAGACGAATACCTATTATTATTAAAACATTTTGTTATTTATTCATAATCATATCACTATTTCATTACACGAATGACCATAAACGGAATCCTGCAATGTTACATAAATTGTTGCGAACTGTGAAAGTAATTTACACCTAGCTTGACCTTTACACGCTAAATTACGTGCAAGAGATTTCAAATGCAGGAAGTTATTATCAATTATGCATACTGGTGATGCCAGGAAACATGGTTAGGGACACAGGTGTGGGTCAAAATCAAGCCACAGTAGTTATGAAAGACGATAGGTCATCCAGTAGAAATGCTGTATATGAGTCAGACGAGGCGTTTAAGTTCCATATGGTATTAGTCTTACTTGGGTGGCTGTTACTACTTGCGTTTTTAAGTAGAGGAGGCGAGAAATTAGTCTGACTTGGGGTTATTAAGTTGTTTTTGGTAGGTGGGAATAATTTGCTTTCTAAGGAGAGAGATCGAAAGTACATCAATAACTTTAGGAGTATCAGGTACTTTATACACTTCAAAAACTTAGAGTACATTTTTGATTACACATTTAAGTACCCAAAATACTTAAAGTGCTTGAAATAACGTTGAGTATTTTAATTTCTAATGACGTAAAATTGAGTACCTGTTGCATTTTTACCTGTTATAATATTAAGTACTCAAGTTATTTGTTTGTAGTTTTGAAGACATTATCCCATTTAAATACTTAAATTAGTTTAAATCTGCATGTATGATAGTCCTATGTTCCGGTCCACCTAAATAGTGTCCTCTCTTTTTGACAGCTGAAAAAAGAGATCAAATTAGAGTTCAAATAACAGTGAAAAAACAAGAATATACAAATTATTAATCTAACCTTCTCTTAAAGTAAGTTATGAATTAACTTCAAAGTTACACTATTATTTTTTATAATACTGCATTTGGCAGTGGGTTGAACTTTTATCAGCTCTTTTGTCAACTGTAACATTTGAAATAGAACAGTACTGATGTGTACCTAAACATAAGACTGTAATGCATTCAGGTATTGAAGATATATAATTTCATTATTTTTAAGTACACGAAAGATCTTTTGATACCTCTGAATTGTCTTAGGCAACTGAACTATAGTTATATGATGTAGTATATGATGCTTCATAAATTCGTCTGAGTATACTTGGAATATTTGCCAAGTACATGCAATAATCTTTGGTATACTTGAATGTACCTGAAGTGCCTATGCGGCATGCGACGTATTTAGTAAGTATTTAGTAAGTACATGAAATACTTTTTTGTATCTGAAAGTACCTGAAACATATAATTCACCTCATTCTATTTATCAATTACCCGAGATACTTATTACATTATTTTTGTTTTGAAAATCGTACAGAAATAGTTTTTTTAGCCACGTGATCATCGCAAATGCCTTGCTCGAGATAATCTCAACTTTCCTCACTTTACTACATGTAACATCATTAATCTCACACTTTCAAGTGATTATACACTCGTATCAAAATCGCTCCAAATCAGTTCATTTTTCTTAAGGTTTACTGGTTCACATGCGAACTCATTTTACCGTTCGCGGAAGCGCAATAAATCCTCCGCGTTTATTGAAGCTCGCCAGTCGAGTGTATCGAACTCAATCAAGTTTACGTAAAACGGTATCAAGTTCCTATAATCGTGGTAGGTCTGGCTAGCCCCCATCGTATGTAGATGCGTGTCGGACGATTGGAATTAGACTCTGGGTGGATGTGCAATATGCAATGTTGAATATTGAATGTGCAATTTTCAATGTGCACTAGATATACTTTCACCCATGAGATAATGAAGAGAGTAGATAAAAGTGGGCACGCGCGACTTTCCCGATCGTGAAGATTAACGTCCTCAAATAATTCCCCAGGGCTGCCAAGGCCGAGTCGATCCAGCAACAACAACAGCAGCGACCAGTTCAAAGGCAGCAACAAAATCCAGTAACGGCTTCATCGCCACCTTCCTCGACGATTCCAGAAAGGCAATTTAGACAGAGGCAACACCAGAGAACTTATCATGATGAGGAATATGAACCCGCATCTGAAATTGAGAGTGATAGGCAACAGAGGGTCTATAGAGGTCAACCTTCCACGATCGGTCAAGTTCAGCGCGATCGTGATGGTCTCAGAAGAAATATCATCAGCGTAAGTAACTTCATCAATTTTTAATTAAATATCATAATATATAGTAGGAGCAGACACTACCTCAACTTTTGGAAAGGCACCGTAAAATTATTTTTTTTAAATTACTTATAGAGACTGTGAAATAATTACAGTATAGTGTATTATGCATTTCTGCATATTATGCTACATTCAAAGTATACCGTACAGTATTCTATGGTGAATTTTACCATAATAAATGCTATATGAATGGAAACAAATTTTACTGCCTGGCAGAATTTTTTGTTTAAATTATGAAAACCGAATCGATGTTAATGCATTATGAAACCAAAAAAATCTCCTTCACAACGAATTTTGAAAATTTACATTCTGAACATATGCAAAATTGATGCTTTATGAATTTATTTATCGCAACTGTCTGAAGTTTGAAATTAATGTTTTCTTAATTTATAGAAACAAAATTTTCATACATTTAAAAAAACGAAATATCCATGTCATAAGGTGTAAAGCTTTCTAAAATAAAAATACAATTTTTTATTTATGTTTTGCCTACGAGTGAAGTAATCTGCTGGTATCGATAGACTGCTTATATTATTTTGACCGTGTAATACAGTATATTATAAAGTTACAGTAATGTGCATTGAAATGTATTCTGCACTATTACAGATTATACGGCTTATTCAATATACAGTATTATACAATAGAATGATTCAAGAAAAATTATTTCTGAATGTTCAATAAGTGGGACATACTATACTACATTGAAATAATACAGAACTATACGTTTTACACCCCATTACATAGCACTGTACACTTTGTACAGTATTAAAGTATATAAATCTTATACAGTAGAAGTGTGTATTTCCTTAAATTAATAATTAATGTATAATATGCAGCATAAATACAGTTTAAAAAATATTTAGAACATGCAAACCAAAAGAATTAGAAAATCTGCTAAGTTTACAGATTACAATTTTTCTAAAGTGAACAATCTTAAATTTCTTATTTCCAGAAATTCAAGAATATTAAAGTCTGAATCTTTTAATTATTGAATCATTGTTTGTAAAAAATAAGCAGTTAAACTTGCCCAAATTGATATATGTTATAGTACTACAAAAGATATCAAATTGGGGCAATTTACACGGAATCCAATTTACATAAGGAACGTGCCGGATACTTTGGAAATTTTAAAATTTAAATATTAAAAGTGGAGTCACTTTTAAACATTAAACATTAAGCAATTCAAAATCGCAAATTTGTATAGTGCCAATTTGAAAAATTCCAGATCAACTCGAAAATCATATCCATAAATCAGAAAAATTGAATCCATTATTTCTTAACTATTTTATGATACAATATTTAAATTGACAATAACATAAATACAAACTAGGGCCTTGTTCTACTTGAAGTGATAGGATTGAAAAATTAGAATTACAGATCATCATAAAAGTAGACTATTAAATTCAATGAGAAAGTCGATTCACCATTAAATCTTCAATAGAACCTGTTAATTAATATATACTTAGGCATTATTCAAACATTATTCAATACATGTACTTACAATGTGTCCTGTTACGAGTTATTCCGCTGATTAGCATACAATGGTGCGTATGCATAATGAGAAAATATAATAAACAGGAGCAAAAGTTCTTGAAGTTGGGCAAGGAATGATAAAGTCATATTTTCATTCAACCTTCAATGATAATTTTTTATTTCGTGTCATGCTTAATTCAAAGATCGGTCTTCTTATTATCAACATTATCTCTTTCTTATCAAAACTAATATAGTTTTATATACAACTTTCATTTTCAAAATATTGTCAACGTACATTTCGGTACGTCCGTGCTAAGCGCTCTCCTATCCACCTGGTTGCAAACTGGAAATTGACCAGTTTAGACTGCTAACTTTAGATAGGAGAGTTTAGCATGCAAGTACCGATTTTAGATTCGCGAGGTATTTAGGTGCTTCAAGTATCTTTGGTATCTGAATATTGTGTCTAGGATATTCAGGTACTACCTTAAGTATATTTAATTTTTTTCATACGTGAGATATTGAGGTACATGATGTGCCATAAAATAAATAAATTACGTCCATTACCTGAAATGTTTTCACGCACTTGAAATTTAACAAAGTAACGAAAGTCTTTCAAATAATTATGTACCAAAATAATATGAAAAGTACCTAAATATTTAATCTACAAAATTAGTAGTCACTTGAAGTATTTTAATGTCAGAAATACTTAAAAATGAATTTTCAATCGATTAAATGAGCAATTGTAAATAACATTCTTTATTACAGGAACGAGAGAAAGATAGCATTGTAAACTCCAGAGGTCAAACGGAGAGTCACTATAGGTCAGTTTACACCATGAATTTCCTTTTTGGTATTAATGAATTTACGTATAAATGTTTTTCACCTTTTTTCCCAGGAGTGCTCCATCTGAATCTCCAAGAGTTGCAAAAACGACAGCTTCGACAGCCGCTCCAGTTCCAGCTCCATTCTCGAAGAGCTACTACAATGATCCTGACCAAAGCTATCCTTTTTACACAATTTACGACGATGATGTTTCCATTTACAAGGATGATGGTAAGTAACAATTAGAAAATGAAGCATGATTTTTTTAAGTTCTTTAATTCATTGGCGTATTTAAAAAGAAGAATTTGTAAGAAAATTCAGTTCACAATGGTAAGTGACTAATTGAGTAAATCAAAACTTTTTTGAGTTATTTTTGCCTTTTCATAAGAATGCTGATAAAAAATGGCGGAGCGAAATTATCCACGGAATGGATGAAGGACTTTAGATTTTTTTGCGGATCACATATGATGAAATGTGTTCTGAATCTTGTTTCGTTCGGAGTAAAACAAATAGTACAGTAGCGGTGCAGTTGGGAAAGAAAAAGGAATAATGAACATCTAATTGCCATTTAACTAGATAAAAAGTGAGCTGTAAAGATGGAAACAAGAAAAGCATTTAAAATAATAGTTTTCTTTTCGCACTTTTATATTATTGCAGTTTATAAGTCGATTAAGGAAATAGTTCAAATATTCAGTATCTGTTGTGTCGTATAAAAGGGATTTCAGGTACTAAAATGAATTTTGCAAATACTTCTAATATTTTTAGGTACTGAAAGTGTTTTTTCTAGATATTTACAATATCAGAGAGAGTACATTTCAGTACCTGAATTTTTTAAATACCTCTAATGCTCTCGGTATTTAAGTATCTTCAGTGCTTTTGAGTACCTGATATATCATCATCGTCAAAATTTGTGGGAAAATGCATTACGCTATTCTTGAACTGCATCTAACTGGAATACTTTTGGATTCATAGAGGGTCATGGTATCCAACTGTTATGTATTTTAATGCATTCAAGTACCTGGCGTATTATTAAGTATTTGGACTATTTTCGAGTAATCTAATTAGTTTCGCGCACTTGCAAATGTGTAAAATGACTTCTCAATGCCTGAAGTATTTTTGAGTATCTCAAATACTTTTGGCTATTTTAAATATCCTCATTTACCTGAATTACTTTTGCGTACACGCTTTTTTTTGAAAACCGAAGTGTCTTATGTACAGGATACACGTTTGAGTACCTAAATTATTCTTTGATTCCAGAAGTATTTTTGAAATACCTGAATACTTGTTGATACCTAGCGTACTTTCGAGTACCTGAAACATATAATGTTAAAGAAATAATTAACTTTGCACTAAATAAAATATTTCTATACTTTTCACTGTAATGGTATAAGTCTAAATTTACTCCTAGTTCAAGGTATCATGAAAGTAAAAGTTTCATGTTTTCTCTCTCAGATTACAATCAGTACACGGTTAACCACACAGTGCCGGTGCAACACCAGAGCGTGAGGATAACCGACGTGTCGTCGAACTCAAAGCAGTATCATCAGAAGCCGAAGAAGGTCACCGTGAACGAAGCTGACAAGTATAACCTGAATCAAGACGTCACAGTCCAGGATTACGACATTTACGACAATCAGGTGTGCCTTAATCGCCTCATTTACAAACGACTTCTAAAACTAACTTCAGAATTCAGTACACTGTGTCATCTACTTGTATCTTCTGATTTCAGGCTCACCTCAACAAAAACAAGTTCCGAATCACTGACAACCAACAATCTATTAGGTAACATTCAAATTTTCCTCAATTGAATTGTTGTACAATATTTTATCTCAAATTTGAATTCTAAAACTATTAGAAATCACAAATAATTTCCAGCAGTTTTAAAGCAAATTTAAGGTAATTTATTAAATTTACCCAAAACTTATGTAAACTCTTATACCACCGAAAAGCATCAACAAGCGGAAAAATATTCAATTTTATCCATTTTCGAAAATTTCACCTCCAAATAATTTTTTGAGGTAAGCAGTGAAGATATTCGCCATCTTTTTACAAACGCTCCAAACAAGAAATGATATTTATTTTGCAATACCTAATTGTCAAAACAAAAGAGTTTTTATTTTTCGATCTAGAAGATAGCTTCATTAAATTCAGAAGTAAAGAAATTGTATAATATAATTATGTCCCAAATTCACCCTGCCGAATAATTAGATCTAAATTGCAACAACTTCGTGCATATACTGCGCTTGCGCAAAACAGAGAAAAAGGTTAAATTTCATAAGTCGAAAGGAGCAACGCCTCTTTCTTCTTATGAGTTTTTGTGTCATAATGAAGTTAATAAAACCACAGATATATTTATCTCGCGGCAAATTCTGTTTGGAGAGCGAAGAAGCGCGAATTTATTGCTAACTAATCTTTTTGTCGAGATGAGGATTCCCAAGATGAGAATTATTCTTACGTAAGCTGTCACGATGTCGAATTTCAACTCCAATAATCACAGGCAGAAAGAGTCGAGGTTAATAAAGGTTATGTTCATATAATCTCACTTCGGTTGAACATCATTCAAAATGGCGGAATTGGATCAGCGTTTTGACTTGACCCACTTCCGAATTTTTTTCCTTGATAAAATTATTAGGAAAGGAGGTTTTAATTTAGAGTTTTGGATAATTGATATTTTCTCCGTGGCAAGGATGCTTTCTGAAAGTAAAATTTATGTGATTTAAAGTTTTGAGTTTTTTTTACGTAGGACTAACGTTCTTAGCCATCCGGTTGTTCACGTAACAACGCCCAACTCAATTGTGGATTCTTACGTATCCTTGACCACTACGACTCAACCAACCCCAACGACTGTTCGACAATATTCTATCAGTGCACCAAGGTACGTCTATTGATTGAATACTACTGAAAAGTAATTATAAAATATATTAATGTAATAGAGGACTGGTGGCAGCATTTGAAAAATCCGAAATGGCAGATTCCTACAATTGGCTATTGACGAAAATGTCAACAATTAAAATCATTACCGATTTTGTACACTAGCGTGTGCATTAATGGCTTCAACCTTGACGTTTGATTAAAGAGGAACGTTACCCTTACGAGGCAGAGATTTCCTCAAGCAGTATTTCACTTGTGAATAAATTAACTTAGTATCTTCAATAATTAAGATAGCAGCTTCTATCTGTTTTTACGCTACCTACAGTAAATTATTTCGTCAGTCAAGTCTAAGATCATCATTTATCATCACGCATTTAACTGCTAAAAAAGTGTTGTAAATCATACGCAGATTTTTTTACACCACCGGTGGTATTCGAATGCTCCGTAAAAAATATTTTCTCGCAATCTCATATTTTCTTCTCTGTACCTCACAAGTCAGTAACGTAAATTTAAAAAGATGAAGTACATTTTATCATCTTAGCTGGAAAGAATTCAAAATAAGTTTCTGAGAATGAGGCCCATCAGAAATATTTTCTACGTTGCTACGTCCTACACTTTTTAAAATTTCTTTCACATAATACTAAAGTCACTTCACTTCTTCAATAATTACAGCCAACAATTTTGAAAATATTGATTAATTGAGGAAAATATCGACTAATCTATTAGTTTATTTGTCATATTGAAGAATCGAAACCTGGATTTGTCGACAAATCTTACAATCGACAACTCGTTATATTGACTAATAGAACAATCAATACATGGTCTAATCGATTATTAATAAGGCGAAATTTCGATATCGCTTAATCGGCATTTTGATTCGTCGACTGATTCTAATGTAAATAGCCTTTTAATCATACAATCGATGAATCGACTTATCGCACAATTGATCGGATCATCGATCATTTTCATTAATTTTTCGATAATTTCGAACATTTTTGTGTTTTTTTTTACTTTTTTAATTTTTCACGATTTTAGTATGTGGGCTCATACCTAGTTTTTCGTTGGTCAGATTTTGCGATGCTTAATTCGCTCTACTTGCTTTCTCTCTTATATACAAGTAAACGAAAGCGCCGTCTAGCTTTTATTAGAGATGGTTGTAAGTCGTTTCGTTAATGACTATTGATTTGTTTTACAGCCGGGGTCGACCACAAGTTAACCGTGGTACCGCGCCACCGTAAGTATCAATTTTGATCATAATCACTCTTAAAGTAGAATAGAAAACTACAGCAAATCAAATTTCAATTCAAAATAATTTTTAATTATCCTAAGCAATCCTCATTTAGTTTTTACTAATTTTAATGTGTTTTATGCCCTTTTAAATAATATACTATAATTGCAAACAATTGTAAATACCTCCTTCAATTTTCTGGAATAATATTTACATAATCTTAATTTTAATTATTTTAAGTTGAAACTCTAACAGTGATTAAAAAGAAATATGTAATTTTGAAAGGGATCTTTAATTTGCAAATGCGCTCCTGAAAAAGTCTCCGTGGTTCGATTTTCCAGGACAGATGTTGTTTACCGTCGATTAAGTGAAATTCTCTGTAAAAACAAACCTCAGAAAGCGACGAATACGACGACATAAAATTGACAGAAAAATGTGGCTATGCTCGTCAAGGGAAAATGCGGTCACGATAATATTTCGTGATTTTATGGGTTACGAAAGTTACGTGGCCAATCGAGGTCGTAATTTATTCACTAAAAAAGAGTAGATTTGCTTTAACTGTGCCATTCTTGAGGCAGTAACTGCCAATTTAGACTGCAAAATAGTTTATTATGACTTATAAAATAATATCCTGAAATTGTGCCTATATTATCGGTAAAGTCTTATTTCTTATAAACGAGAAAAATATTCTTTTCTCATTTTAAAGAGTATGTCCATTTTTTTAAATTTTCATTTTGTTCTTTTTTTAAAATATATTTTTCTTACTGAACGATCTTATTTCCAAAATTATATCGCGGAGTTTAGATCAGCTGCTCGAAAGAAGATGGCGAATTGCGAACAGCTGATCAAGCACGCCCGCTTTGTAATTTTTGTCGCAAAAAAAATATTGTAAGATTGAGATTAAACTTTGTTTTTTTATTTCGACGTAATTTCCTCAAATGGTAGGAATAATAAACCTATAATATTTATGAACACTATTTATCTTCAACTTTAAAAAAATAGATTTTCTCTTAGATTGAGGAGTACAATATTTTAATTTTTGTATTCTTTGTAGATAACTTTGATAATGGATTATTCATATTTTTAAGACGCTCTCGACCAACATTGAAGCCCTCCACAGAAATCGTATCGAAAGCCCAGGAATTCATCGATATCTACAGATACCCACCAGTAAGGCCTGCACCCATTTACCCAACTCCTCAGGTCGACAAGCCTGCCGCCCGATGCAGGAAGGACGTTTGCTTGATTCCCGATTGTGCCTGTGGTGGAGCCGATATCCCAGGTAAATTATTCTTGAGCGAAATAATCCAGCCTAAATAATTGCAAACCGATCTCGCGTAACCGATTCAGACCCAAAGACCTCATATTATTTACATATTAAATAATAGAACTTAGCATTAATATTATCGGACAATTCTCGCAGTTCGGAACTATAATTTAGTTGCCACGATGTTTTAAATTATCATGATTTACTTTAAAAAAATTATAGGCAGGATATAATTGCAAATAAATTAAGATTTAATTAAATCCATTACGAGCCTCTCGAGGCAAAAACTGGCTTTACTGATTGAACTGTTGAAGGGTGAGAAAAAAATGATTCAATCAGGTTAATTAATCTCGACTTTATTTTTCAACAAACTTGTTGACACTCGACAAATTTGTAAAGAAGTCTGATAGTTAAGATGAAAGTCTATTTATTCGCAATTCTCGACGGACTATGGAAGAATTTATCAATCGTAATTTATTATGTCTATTTATTTAATCAATCTATTTGCTTTTAATTTTAACAAATTTTGAATTGTAAGATTTGTTTCCACAAAATTATGGTCAGATGGCAACATTTAAGAACAAGATAGCGTCTTATAATCAGCTAAACTTCACAATCCACCTCGCGACTTTCTTTCGCTCATAAGATTGCGAAAAAGAGAGATAAGACTTTGATTTTCGTTTTTAACATTATTTTAAAAATCTTGTATAAATATATTTTTTTAATTTCAAAACATCATTTAGCTAATGTCGGATTCCGGGTCAAGGACCCGATTAGGTCGACATTAGGAAGCAATTTTCAAATCGACAGACAACGACTCGCGGCGTACTCGTTGAGCATGGCTGATTAACGGAGACGTGTGACGCAAGCGTTCGCGTTCCGAATGTTGATTTTGACGATCGATTTAGCAGCCGCCGAGACTTTCTCCGATTCTAACGTTACATACTCATTACTCGGTACGTTCGAAAGTGAAACAGATACGTGTGCACCTCAATAACTCCGCCTCTTTGCGTACCCTTTCGCAAAGCTTCAGTGGCCTTCGTCCGGGCCACGAAGGAATAGTAAGGAGTAGTATCCCTGTAAGTGGGGAGTGGGACCAGCGAAGTCCAAGAATTCGTTAATGCTTGCCACGAATGAAAACTCGTATGCACGGTCGTGCACATGCGCACTGGCGGTTGCCATGCCAACGATGTCAACACGTGTTTGAAGTTTCGAACTTGTGTTTTGTTTTGAACATTTCTGTGCTGCCGGTTTAGTAAAATAAAATTGTGAATGTGACTGTTTCAATGTTTCTTACATTTTTTGGATCAATGGAAATGTATCGATGGTTTGCAATAATTCCGCAAACTGACCAATGCTATTTATTGCAATGTATTTCGAAAAGGGCATCACGTTATCATCGAAGTAAATTTTAACATGTAAATCAGGAAATTGTAGTACTTACACTTTCTAGATCTTTTTCGTATTTTTGATGCCATTTTCCTTCTGGATTTTAATTCAGGAACGTGATATACACCCAACAAAATAAAAACACAAACGAACATAACCTACATATGCATCGAGATGTCAAAATATAATGTAGGGGAGTGGGTATAACACGTGACTGCGAAAACAGCTCTGCGCATGTGCACGACCGTGCATACGAGTTTTCATTCGTGGCAAGCATTAACGAATTCTTGGACGTCGCTTGTCCCACCTCTGCTCACCAAACACATAGGGTGATACCACTCCTTACTATTCCTTCGTGGTCCGGGCCCATAATTGCTCGCAATGAACGTGCGTATATTGTCACACTATAAACAATAGCCATGACCAAGGAGGAAATCTTCTACGAGGAAGTTACGCTTCTAACAAAAATTCTGTTTCTACATTCCTAAGCAAACAAAAAAATTTGCACTCTTATATTTACTCTCCCTTAACTGAAAACAAAAAAAAATCCTAGTTAGAAGTACATACTTTAAATAAAAAAATGTAAAGAGATTGGATCTTGATCATAGATGGCATTCCGGTGAAAGAGACGCCCCAGATTGTACTTATAACTTTCGACGATGCTGTAAACGATCTTAACAAGCAATTGTACATCGATTTGTTTGAAAAAGACCGAAAAAATCCTAACGGTTGTCCGATTTCGGCCACATTCTACGTTTCACACGAGTGGACCGATTATAGCCAGGTGCAAAATCTTTACGCTGATGGCCACGAGTTGGCGTCCCACACAGTATCGTAAGTTCCGGTTATTATGGGAGCTTTTATGCTTAGGCAGAATTTTCGTTCTTAAGCTTCTGTCATTATCTACGGCTAAGATGAATAAAGAAAAGGAGAAAAACAATTAAGAAAAGAGACGATAACGTTTAAAAAAGTTTCGAATTACTTTTAACATTTGCAAAAAAACTCCAAACCAGTTCAAAAATGTCCATAACCATTTGAAAACAAACCAAAATCAATCATGTTGGCCTTCAGCCAACTCAAGCAAGGATCACTACTGTTAAAAATCAATCGAGAAAAAAGTGTCATTGGGATACCGGATAAAGTCCCAATAAAGTACTTGATATGAGACAAATAAGTACTAAACTGCTAACTATGCTGAAAAATATTTTTAGGTCCGAATAGGAATAAAAAGATTTTTAGAAATCAAAAAATATAAACTCCAAGAATCAAAACTACTAAATTTGGACAAGCACACACGCAAATATCTCTATTTAAAATAATAAAAAAAGAAGAAAGGAAAAGAAGTTGACTTCCAAATCCCCTTCTGTTTTTGTCTTTCGTCTTACTTTATTTCTATCTTTTTTAACCTTCAAACAAAAAATATATTTAATTACAAGTTCCTGATGGTCCAAACTAGTTTAAAAATAATTCTTTACTTGCTTGATATGCGTTCAGTCAAGTTTATGGCGATTCACAACTATTCAATAACATGTTTATAACAGTTTAAAACTAGTTTTAAGGCAGTTCAAGACAGGTTGTCAAAGGTCTGAAGCCTACAATATGTAAGTTTTTAATAGATTCCAAACTGTCATGAACATGATTTGAACCGGGTTTAACTCGTTATGCAGATATTTTGAACCGCGTCAATCGTTCGTAAACAAAATATTCAATACTGGCATGCATCTTCGAGACAATTTCACAATAATCTCAAACAAATTCATATCTGTTTGGAACTGGTTTGAGGTTGTTTAAAACTATTACGTATTATGAAAAACGGTTTTAATTGTTTGGGAGTTTTATTTCTTAGCCGTTGATAATGTCGTGAGTCATCAAGTTGTTGTCATGGGTGCTACCGGGAGTCACGCGTATCATCAATAAGTCCCAAATAAGATCTATTGCTTTCGTTTGTCCCGGATTTCACTATCGTTTCGCATTCGGTTTCTTCCTTGGGAAAATATTAATTGAACCCCGTCCTTTGGGAAAGTAAAGAAACATTTTTCAAGTCAATAAAGAATACCAATTCTCTTTCCTGAAGGTCGGCATGTTTCATAGAAAGTATAACCTTCATTATGGAAAAGGATATCACACGATTTAAAAACTGAAGTAATTAAAATGAGAAAGACTAAAAATACACAAAAAGTAAAAGTAAATCCTTGCGCAATTCTTTCACAATGACAAATCTTTGTCCTTTTCCTTAGTGGAGAATTTTTATGAAGACTAATTCCGCATACTAACAAGGACTCTTTTCTTCTTTTCTCCCAACCCTCTTTCTCATACCATACGTCACAACGAAACATTGTACACGATCAATCATAATGTTACATTATCATGCTTCATACTCCACTCGTCTACGTTATAAATTATTTGATAAATTCCCATACATAACGTTAAAAAATGATAATCAAAACAAAAACAAAACTGCATCACGCTACGAACAATAAATCCCGCCCGCATCCTACGTCCCTTGAAACTGAAACAGGAGACTACTTGCCGGAGGAGATACCGCAAATCGTGCTCCTGACCTTCGACGATTCCGTGAATGACCTTAACAAGGGTCTTTATGCGGATCTGTTTGAGAAGGGAAGAAAGAACCCTAATGGCTGTCCCATCTCTGCGACCTTCTACGTGTCCCACGAATGGACTGACTACAGCCAGGTCCAAAACCTGTACGCCTCCGGTCACGAGATTGCCTCCCATACGGTCTCGTAAGTACCACGAGGACCCTTTTAATATTCTTTTTATTTTCTTTTTTCTCTTTGCTCCTACTTCCCTTTTTTGACTATTCAGATTTCTTATCTTGCCTTTTGTCTTTTTCGTTTTTTTGTTGTAATTTATTTTACTTTTTTTGTATTTCTCGCATGTATTCAAAATTTTTTTACTTTCTGTTTTACAGTATTTAGTACTTTAAGGGCTTCTACTTTTTTCGTGAAACAAACTATTTGAAGAAAGGCGAAAAATAGTTCAAAAATTGCCTAAAATAATTTAGGGCTGGTTCTAAACATTCCAAAACAGGTTTTGTTGTTTGTTTGAAGCTGTCAGATTGAAGAAAATTCCAAGTTTGCATGAACCACCAGTTTAAAGAAGTTTTAAGTTATTTTAAAAACTCGTTCAAATTAATTTGAAATAGGTCATAACTAGTTTGCGACATGGTCTATCCAGTCAGAGCATGTTGATGATTAGTACAAAGAATGTAAGACTTGAATTTCTAGTTTTTAAATGCTCTTCTCTATTTTGAAGCACATATATATATATGATTTATCCAACGCAGGCATGATTTACGCGTGTTATCACCCAAGCGGAAAAATTATGTATAGTTTATATATAGTGTGAAGTATTATATATAATATTCATTTGTTTTATACATTTTTTGTATAAAACAAATGAATATTATATATAATACTTCACACTATATATATACTATACATAATTTTTCCGCCTGGGCAGCGTCTTTTTATTACTAAAAGTAGCCGTTTACACAAAAAGAGGAGTGACAGCGAATGCGCATGTGCGCAGTATAATAATAAGTCCATAATACTCTTAGGAGTTATATGGGCTCATAATCGTATTCCGCACATGCGAATTCGCTGTCGTTTGTGTACGAATATGACCGTTTCAACCTAACATCAAATATCAGACGTGATAAACTTGTAAGTCATACCTTTGTTACATAAAGTATCTTGTGCATCAAGGAGGCAAATGTCTTCTTCTCCTCCTGTGTTTTCAATTCTCGGCTACGACTCGGGCTTTACAGAGGTCAAAACCAGAAATTTACTGTTAATAATTCTCTACAGTCTCTATTTTTGCGTGCACCAATATATAATACAATATAGTGAGAAAATTAGCAATTTTAAGATTATGACTCTTTATATGAAGCAAATTTGCTTGAATAAACTCGCTATTAATTTGAATTAATGCAGATTTGAGCAACATAAATGATTAATTAAATGAACAAGTTAAGTGCTATAAATAATTTATTCAAACAAATTCTTCAGTACATCAGTTTGTGGTCGAAAAAAAATATTATGTTTCAAAATAATTGTAATTTATTAAAAGTTAATGCTCGGATGAGAACATTTAATTGAAAGACGATTTTTCATGAAAAAGAATTTAAACTTTTGATTTGTTGAACAATTGCCACTTAAACAATTTAAGAAAAACGAGACTTGCCAAAAACCTAATAGCGCCATTCGATTCTTCGGGAAAAATTGCATAGAGTCCCTTTGTTGGACAATCATTTTCTCAACCCTAGTTGTTATGTAGTATAATTTAAAGCGTAATCAAGTGTCGTACGATGTAATTTGTTTATTTACACTATACATAACAAATAGTGTTCAGAAAAATGTTGTCTAACATATGGGCTCTACGTAATTTTTCCCGCAGAATCGAAAGATATGCTATTAGTTTTTCGTAACTGACATTTTTAAACAAATTGCTTGAACTTGAATTATTTAAACAATCAAAAATTTAAATTCATTCGCATGAAAAATCATCTGATACCTTTCGAATAATGAAATACAACTATTTTAAGACAAAATCATTTTTCTCTACAACAAACTGATGTACTGAAGAATTTGTTTGAAGAAATTGTTTACAACAATTAGTTTAGGGAGTCATCGTGGCTCAGATAGTATCGTGATTGTCTTATGTGCCAACACTGCAGCCTTGGTAGCCACGTTGGCGTGGGTTCGATTCCCAAGGCAGGAAGCGAGGCTGAACGTGTTTACAGAAGCTTCGCTTCTGTCCCTTGGTATGATACCCCACAGATACCCCACAGTTTTATAATAACCCCATAGTACAGTCGCGAATCATCATGTCAGTTGATGCGACTATAAACATTCAATTAATAAAAAATAAAGAAACAATTAGCTTGCACATTCAATGAATTACTTATGTTCCTTAAATATATGTATAATAATTCTAATCAATCTCGAGTTTCTTTAAACGATTTCCTTTTACATGAATAATTATATTCCTAAAATTGCTAATTTTGTCACTGTATTTGTCTATATATTGTTGCAAACCATATTAACTAGAAAAATCGAAGAGTTTGAGGACCCTAACAATTTTATTCTGAGAACCTTCAAAAAAGAAATTTCAATATCCTTCAAGAAGTAGAGCCTGTGGAGGATTATGAACAGTAAATTCCTGGTTTTGTCCACTGCGCGCTTCCCGCTCGTCTACGCCTCTTTATTGCAAACCCACGCTCGGGTAAGAAGACTAAGTTTGCCTCCTAGGTACACAATAAACTATGATAGTAGGTTTGACGATAATTAAAACTTGTACAATAGGTCCAACCTTAATTTGAACTAGTTTCGTCAATTTCGATTTTATTAAAAAGAAATTCAAGCAGTTTCCAAACTAATCCAACGTGGTTTGGAAACCGTTCATAACAATTTCAAGTATATTCAGAACAGTTAATAGTAAGCTATTTCCAAAGAAAAATTTCACGTAAAGTTCTTGAACTAGAATATATTTTTGGGAATAAACGTAGTTATATTCAAGAAAGATTAGTTCGAAACTGGTATGGAACGGTAAAAGAGGGGATAGACACGGTTTGCAAACTGTTAAAATAGTCTATCGAGTTTAAAAATGCTTCACTTCAAAAATGTTTGAAACTTAGTCAAGTTGGTTTACAACTAGTTCAACACTGTTTCAAACCCGTTCAATAGAAGTTCAAGTATATTTGCTGTTCTGAAAGTTGCTTAAAAAATACTTAATCAAAAATAGGTACACTAGTTCAGTTTTGTTTCAAACTAGTTTAAAAGTTTATTCGAATTCCAAAACTGTTTAAAAGGATGGCAATTATTTAAAATATATTCAAAAGAGCTTTTATATTATTCAAAACATGTATGAAACAAGTTAGAATTTAAAAAATTCTTGTTATGACTTACAAAATCATTTAAAACAACTAAATTAAGTAGAAGCCTTGCTATTGTCTACGGGAAAATACCATTAGTAAACAATACTTCTGATCCTATATTCTTTGTTATATTGTACAGATTTTTCTTTATATTATTTTTTCCCCTAACCTGTAGGTATAACTTCACTTTTTTTAATTTCTCTTTTACGCCGACTTAATGATGTATGTACTATAAATAAATAAAGTATGCAGTTGAACAATTTGTTACTAATGAAGTAATCCACACAAATAAGAATTAATTACATGTTCTTAAACAGCATAATTATTGTTTAACAACACAATGCTTGACAAATTTCAATATATGTAATATTTTTCCTTGCTTTGGAATTAAACAAAAATTAGACCTAGTTTTAACAAATGTACCATGCATGTACATTAACATACAGACTATCCAAGCTGACAACAATAATTAAATTGAATACTTTTCTGATTAATCTATTTAATAGGATTGAAATATGACTAAATCAATCAAATGTATTTAATTAAAAATAAATAAATTTAATTTGTTTTTCTGAGACCATATTAAATAATTTACAATTGCTATTAAATTTTAGATACTTTTGTTTATTTTTATCTAATTTAATTTCGAATACAAAATAAAAGACTTTTTATGTTTACATGTAAGATTTCGCCTTTCAACGATCACTCGTATCATCAACCCACTAACATTCATCAACGATCATACGCAATTAGGGAGAGAGTATCTTAACATGTCACTGCAGTTCATCAGACTCTTTCCGCTTTTTCTATTTAACCGCAAATAGAAACTAATAACCGCTTGCACTCTTATTTGGCTTACAAGATCCATTAGTATACAATTTCGTCTACCGATATAAAAAAATTAGGCAATTAACCTCTAACAGCTTGCGAAAGAATCAACTCTTTCTTTATAATTATACTTGGCATGGAATCTAGCATTAATTTATATTTTTCAATAATAAACACTCATTCCATAATTTTTTCCCCCATTTTTTATCAAATCTCTCTAATAAATGTCTCACCATTCATTCCGAATACTTAGGCACAGTTTTGGAGAACAATTTTCACATAGAAAGTGGGCCAGAGAAGTTGCTGGGCAGCGAGAAATTTTGGCAGCATATGGAGGAGTCAAACTGGAAGATGTACGAGGAATGAGAGCACCTTTCCTTTCGGTAAATATATTTTTCATTTCTTTATGTCGAATTTTCATTAAATTCTTCTATAAATACTCTGATTAAATTTGAGAGTTGGTTAAAAACACATTAAAAATAGTCCAGAACCAGTTCAAAGCTCGCTGTGAGGAGTTTGGAAGGAGCTAGAAACGTTTACGGAGTTATTCAGAATAAGTTAAATACTTCTTAGAACTAGTCTGAAACAAGTTCAGAACTCGTCAATTTTTTTAAGAACTGGTTCTCGGATGTTGAGGAAACGTTGGAAACTTGTTAAAAGCTGTTTAAGATTATAACAAATCAATTTTAGATTCTTTTCAAATATCATAAAATCCCTTCTTAAATACTCACACACTTAGAAATGTAATTGAATTTTTTTCTTATTGATCGTAGATTATATCAAATTTCTCATTGAATTTCCAGTTAAGGAAATTTATAAAAGTTGATGAATTTAACATTGATTTCATTCATCTCTCCATGATTTTCAAACATAAAAAACTCACACTCGTTAGGAAACACTTGAAAAGTCATAAGCAGGCTCTTGAAGGCAAGAAGGATATATAATTACGCTTAATTAGCTGTGATTATCTAAGCATAGAAAAGATCAACCCGCGGTAGAAAAAAGAAGAGTGAGGATGAACTTTTAGCGTGGCGGTGTAATTGTTTCGAAATGGAAAATTCACCGGTCGGTGGAAGTCAATTAGATTGGTCGTAAGAAGCAAAAACGCCTCAACATCGCAACGCGATTAAGTTACCTTCCCATCCGCGCGTCTTCCCATGCGGTACGAGGAACTTTTCAAGCGAGAAGAGAATCTTCAAAGGGCACCCATAAAAACGATCATAAACGCTTACGCAACACAAGTTCTTCCAGTGAGAAGCATAATATGAGCAATTGAGAATGTACATGTGGTTTCTCTCAATGGACTCAAATCGATAAAATTTCATCAAATTTAAATTGCAGAAAAAATAAATTCAATATTAAAGAGTTTGGGCGCTTTACAATTTTTATATAATAAAATTAAAATTTTTGTGTTTAAATTAATTCAACAATGGTTCAGTGCAATTTGAAACTGCTGGCTGGCTGTAAACTGGCCACTGGTCATAACTTTGATTTAAATAAGTTTGGATATAGTTTGTACCTATTTTGATATGGTTCGGAACTAGTTTGTAATTATTTGTAACTGGACCGAATCAGTCCGGAATTACTTTGCAATTGTTTCGAATAAGTTCAGGACAGGTTTAACGTTACCTATAACTGGTTCGAATCAGTTTGGAACTGTTTGAATTCATTTTTATACTGGTTGAAATTTGTTTTTATAAAAATATTACTTTTTCTCCATTAGGTTGGTGGCAACAACATGTTCAAAATGCTTTGGGACACAAATTTCACTTACGACTCATCGATGCCAATCTACGAGAATCGACCACCCAGTTGGCCCTACACTTTGGATTACAAACTTTTCCACGACTGTATGATCCCACCCTGTCCAACGAGGTCGTATCCAGGATTATGGGAAGTTCCCATGGTAATGTGGCAGGATCTTAACGGTGGTAGGTGTTCGATGGGAGACGCATGCAGTAATCCTCCTACCTCTGACGGCGTCTACAAGATGCTCATAAAGAACTTCGAGAGGCACTACACGACCAACAGGTTGGCGAATTTATTTTACTATTTTACTGCAGTCACACCCTCGTGGGAGTTTCCGACCGGAACTTATATTCTAATCTTATCCTAGAAGCACCTAGGAGAGCCTCGTACAATCTTTACGAGGAAACTTTTTATTGGTGGCTTCCAATTACAGCTTGAGTTTCCTCTTCAATTTAGATTTTTATTTTTTAAAGCTGAATGTGTCTGAATATTTATAATTTTATGGAGAAAAAATTTCACTCAAGGGTACTTTCTGTTTATCTGACCATGATATACGATCAATTAAACTTCATCGCAACTGATCTTCAAAATGTGAACATTTTATAGTGGTGCCGATAAAGTGTTAAGCTTTTAAAAGGGCCTGACTTAACAGTGTTTAAATTTGAAAACATTTGGTTCTAATTACTGATAATCTAATTTGAATGATTTTTATATCTATTTCTTGCGAAATTAGACGCTTACAAAAACGCAATTTCAAGTACTTCCATATGTAAGTTTTAAAACAGTTTCAAGATTAATCGATATTTTGAAACTAGGCCAAAGCAAAGCGTTTTATACTTGAATGTGTTCAAAATAGTTTAAAAACAGATTGAAAGAGGTTTATGGTAATTAAACAAGATTCTTGCATCGAGATTAAAACTGCTCTTAAAAGTTATCTTAAAACTAGGTTTATACTCCTACCTATTCGAATTGAATTTGAAACTCGTAAGGTAGTTTATAATACGTTATGAACCTATTCAAAATAAGTCTTGAAATATTCAAAACAAGTTGGATACGGTTTTTAATTCATCATATACATGGGGCATAATTTCTGAAGTGTACCCACCTCGAAAACGAAAGTTGTCTGATCAGGCTGAAAATTGGCCCAATTGTAGTCCTACTAGATAGTACTCCTCACACCAAAATTTAATTTATTTTGATAATTATTTATCAAAGTGGAGGGGGTACAATTTTTGGATTTTTTGAGAAAAGCCGTACTTTCAAACGTTTGTAACTTTTGTCCTATTGCCTTAAACAAAATTTCACTTGAAATGTTTTCGATAGAATTTTTCATAAAATTTCTGGTGGTAATAACGATTTTTGAAGAAAATCCAAATTTGACCCAAATTTTTGAAAATCAAAAATAAATTTGACTTTTTTTCAAACTTGGGCACTTTTTTTTTTCTTCAAAATATTTTTAAACGAAAGCTGAGATTTTTTCCTATAAGACCTCCAATTTTCAGAGTGGCAAATTAATTTGTCTTTGAGTAATAGAACGATACGTAAACAAGATGCCGTGATAGGGCGGGTGGCGCGCGATTTTCCCTAGTGCGCTCACGCCGAGGATCGTTGTGCAACGCTTTAGTGCCAGTTTTTTAAGTTAAGTAATATTACATGGTAATATTATCTGTCTTTCTGTTCGATTTTTTGGCGATAGTTTCAACAGTTGTTTTCTTTGCAGGCTTCTTTTGCGGTTTTTGTTTTTGCCATTCGAGAAGATGTCGTATTTCTCAGAGGACGAAAACTTCTTGAGTTGAAGTTTTCCGTCTTGAGCGGAAATGAAAGCGTGGTACTGTAATGTACCTGGCATCATGACAGCTTTGTCAAATCTGGTTTTCAGTCACTCGGTGGCTAAGGCGTGATTTTCTTTGCTGCTGAAAAAAATTTCGGTTTCCTTACAGTTACTGTTTGCCCACTGAAACAAAGCATGGAGAGTGAGCATGTGATGTTTCGGAGAACATTGTAAGCTTGAACGTACTGCTTGTCTCTTTATATTCGCTCCTATACCATCACATGCACCCTTACCATGAGATGTTCCATGGAAGTGCCATTCAGCTTGGATACCAAAATCTTCTTCATGGGCTTGGAGATTAACAAAGCTACTCCTTTTTTTGAAATTTTGCCCTGTACCATCAGTGAAATAGTAGATTTTACTTGGCCTGAAATGAGTTTTCAAGTATTCTACTATTATCTTTTGATACTCGTGAACAGCCACCATGTCATGAGCTAAATTATCATTGCGCTACATTCTGGATTATGAAGGCGTAATTCTCAGCAAAAACGAAGCAAATCAAAAACTCCCCAGGCAATAAATTTTCCTTCAGGTTTTTGAAGAAAAATGTAAATTTAAAAGATGTATATTCTCACTTCTAATTTTTAAAGCATATTCCCAATTAATTTTACACTTACAATAATGCAGGCCTTTGTTAATTCACCCTGAAAATGCAGAGAACAGTTATTCTAGCAGCATATAATATTACTTAACTTAAAAAACTGGCACTAAAGCGTTGCACAAAGATCCTCGGCCTGAGCGCACTAGGGGAGATCGCGCGCCACCGGCCCTATCACGGCATCTTGTTTATGTATCGTTCTATTGCTCAAAGACAAATTAATTTGCCACTCTAAAAATTGGAGGTCTTATAGGAAAAAATCTCAGCTTTCTTTTAAAACTATTTTGAAGAAAAAAAAAAGTGCCCAAGTTTGAAAAAAAGTTAAATTTATTTTTGATTTTTGAAAATTTGGGTCAAATTTTGATTTTTTTCAAAAATCGTTATTGCCACCAGAAAGCGTGTGAAGAATTCTATCGAAAATATTTCAAATGAAATTTTGTTTAAGGCAATAGGACAAAAGTTACAAACGTTTGAAAGTAAAGCTTTTCTTAAAAAACACAAAATTGTACCCCCTCCACTTTGATAAATAATTATCAAAATGAATTAATTTTTGGTGTGAGGAGTACTATCTAATAGGACTACAATTGGGCCAATTTTTAGCCCGATCGGACAACTTTCATTTTCGAGGTGGGTACACTTCAGAAATTATGCCCCACATACATATATATATATATTGTCGACCGAATCCCTTTCGAATCAGGCAGGTTCTATACTGGAAAATGACAGAATCTCTTGTGGACGAAATATTTTGATTTCTAGAGGAAAATTCGGCGATATGTATTTTTCCGATTGCGAAAAAAATTGTACGATGTTATGCGTATTTGAATTTTGAAATCATGAGAAAAATATTATGATATATAAGATAATATAAGAAAAGCGTCCCATAAGCTTTTCCAGGCTAAACTATTTTTAATCCCGGATGAAGTTTTCTTCCTAAAAATAGAATATTCGAATTTTTCTCTTGAATGATGCAAGATATCACAAAAGACCATAAGGTATTTTTCATAGAACTTTTTTAGACGTGTAAACTTTTATCTCAAACTTTTTTCGTATCTGTCGTCGTTTGGAATAAAAATGAGAAAATTACATTTTATGAAAAAAGTCCTGCTCGCAAAATTTATTTAGACCGCATAAAACTCACAGGATTTCTTCCTTATAGAATGACAAATGCATGAAAAATTGGTGAAAAATATAGGTGTGGATTTTTGGAGAAAATCGACTGTAAATATTGTCAAAAAAGCCACCAGTATTTTTTACATTTAAACCATTCTTCAAATTTCCCTCGGATTTCGAAAGAAGACGATTAGCGCGACTATAATCTGTAAGAAACCCCAAATATCTCAATAAGGTTAAAAGTTGTGGAGGTTTGAAGAAAAAAAATGTTTTCATTTTTCTCGAAAATCGGAAAAGGACGTTTCGCTTAATTTCCCGTAGGAATCAGCATTAATTATCCTGAGAGATTCTGCGATTTCAGTGTTGAACCTGCCTGACTTGAAATGGATTCGGTTTATCATTATATACATATGAAACCAGTGATATGGAACAGGCTCTTCATGATTTAGGTAGAAATATTCAATACCATTTTGTACTTTCTCCAATTTGTAATAATAATAACAATAATAATGAATGCGTTCATCGCTGATGAGTGAAGATATATACCGGGACAGTGCCGTGCAGACTATTAAAAAAAATAAAATAAAATAAAAATCCAACTCTAACAAAAAATGCCTTCGACATATTGGGCTTTAACCATCTTGAGTCAGAGACATTAATTGTAAATATATAATAATAATAAGTCACCCAATTTTGAATTCTTTATTTTATACCTAAAATCTTAAAAATGTGCTAAATACTGTTTGAGCCTAAAAAAAAGTAATTTTGTACGACAATGGTAAACCAACTTAAATGTGTTTTTTAAAAAGACATTGTAATACTATTTTAAGCATCCAGTAATCATGGATGGTAGGAAGTGCTGACATCTCTGCGTCTACTCGCCTGAGTAGACACAGACTCTGGAAATGAGTATTTCTCAAAGAGGTCAAGCAGAGGTTAAAGTGTTGGGCATGGACCCCCCGCGGGCTTCGCCTCCTGAGCCACCACTGGAACTCCGCCCCGGACCGCTAAATCACTCCAAAATCTCATAACGAACATACGTTACAATCTTTGCATGAAGTGTATCGTGTGAACCAGTGCACCACGGGCAGTACGTGCGTCTTTAATACGCCTCGCATGTTTACGGCTATAAGGCACACGTACCACCCTTAGTGAACAATGTATTATTGAGCACACTCAAAATGAAAAGACTTTCTGCTATTATTTTAAGCATCTTTCTGATAACGACTTGAAAGCAAATCAGAAATCTTTTGACCTAGATAAAAACTGGTTTAAGATCGTTTAGAATAGTTCAAACCCGTTCTAGTTAGTTCAAAGTAAGCCTATAATAGTCTTGATTAATGAGCCTCCACACTGTAAGTCGTACATGAGTTTTATACATTGGGAATCCCATTTAAGTAACTCCCATTTAAGTAAGTAAAAACAGTAAACAGTAGTGGAGCGACAAAGCGGGCAGTACCCTGAGCGCGTTAGTTGCGTCCGATGTTAGCATATCCCCAAATCCAACAGAAATGGTTTCTACGGCTCTGAATGTTCACGTTCGGAGCGAGCGAATGATGTGTTCAATTTAAGTAAAGACCATTTAGGAGTTTAGGACCATGCCCGAAAACGCAGTTAAATGGGGTTCCAAGTGTAGCTAAAAACTGAAACCCTAAGAGATAAACTAATTTCTTTTTCTCTAATTACAGAGCACCATTCGGTCTTTTCTACCACGCAGCGTGGTTCACTCAACCCCATCATAAAGAAGGTTTCATCTCCTTCCTTGACACGATCGTCGCGATGGATGACGTATGGGTGGTAACGAATTGGCAAGCCCTCCAATGGGTGAGGAATCCGACCCCCCTTGGTCTTCTCGACAACTTTGAGCCTTTCGGTTGCAACTATCAGGTAAGAATTTCTCTGCATATCTATTTACACGTAAATGTCCAGAATCGTAAAACCTAACACCAGATCAATTCAAACATGTGGATTGCGAAACTAAGAACCTCGTTCTCTGTGTAATTTACAGGACAGGCCGAAGAAGTGCAATAATGCTAAGGTCTGCAACCTGTGGCACAAGAGTGGAGTTCGGTACATGAAGACGTGTCAACCCTGTCCGGACATTTATCCCTGGACGGGTAAAACCGGAATTCGCAGCAGCCGCATAGACAACGAGATCGACACTCACGAATGAGGAGAGAATACGGAAGAATGAGGAAAAGAGAAAAAAAGCGAGAAAGATGACCAATGAGACCCACCAATAAACTGAATCAGCATTCATAAAACGTGCGAACGAATCTCTTTCTCAGGAGCTTCCGCCTTCGAGTATGCCGGATTTTTATTATTAATTATCAATTTAATTTTAATTATTAATTATGAATCAATTATTAATAATTATGAGAAATGGTTTCATTCGAGAAGTCGATGGTTTTTGGTGGGTCTAAAGGGGAGATTCACATGCCATTAATCTCATTATTGTAATCATAATCGTAGTCACGATCGATTCAGTCTCCGCGTTTGAGAAACAAATTCAACGTTCTCCTTCTTTGGAAATAAAAGTTCAGTCTATCAATTTCAGTTTTACATTTTAAAATTTAATTAAAGATTGAATTTGAAATGAAAAACTGTACAAACTGAAATTGAAAAACTGGAGACACTTTATCGAAGACAGGGTTAATTTTTATGGGAATGAAAAACTAGTATAATTTGTATCGGCTCAACGGAACATATCATAGGATTACAATAACCCTCATTCGATAAGGTTTTTTTTTGTTCAATTTATTTTATTTCAAGAAGGAGTATCCTGTGTAAAATAAAAATGAAGATGAATCGATGTAAGGAAAGTCGGGAAATTCGACTTTTGTCGCCTAAAGTGGAAAGGGATTAGTTCTGGGACGAAGAAAATTAAAAGAAAAAAATAAATTGATAGAAGAAGGATAAAATTAAAAAAAAAGTTTCCTGCGAATGTATAATATAAAATTCTAGAAGAGAGCAGCTGAAGAAATTAGTTTACTATAGATAATATATATTTTTCTTAAAAAGCTGTCCCAAGAGACTGATTTATTTTCCACGGAGAAGAATACTCTAGATTGTATTAGCGATTGCTGAAGTTTCAAGCGCTCGAATTCTCGAAAAAATGTCGCGCTGTAGAATTCAAAGGCTTTTTGAAAGGACGTAAATATTTATTCGCTTTTTTTATATTGAATTGTAAGTATATGAAATATATGAAGTATATAAAGTATATAAAGTATCGTCTCGGCGAACTTGATAAGAAACTTAGATCAATTATTGACAATAAGGGACTAGGCGTTTAAAGTACTAGTGTTGCGGTTGCAAAGGTTTCGTGATTGTGTGCGAAAATGATTGTTCTGAGACAGTCAAAGACGACGACATTCGCATCAACGAAGCGCGAGGGGATCGTTGTTCTCATCTTTTAGAATTTGGACGTACAATGCCTTTATTAAATAAAGATTTCACTACAATTTTTACATCTTGTTTATTTTATTCGACGATCTATTTTCATACCATCCTCTTACAGAAATTAGAAAAAAATATTCTGGTAAGAAAATTATGTTGCTCTGGAATACTTTTTCTGAAAGATTCATCATTTACGTTGAATTAACTTGCATGAAGACATAGTTCAATTTAAAGGGCAGATGATACCTTTGGGGCACTGTCACATTTCGAATTATTATCGTCGAAAAGAAACACTATAATGTAAAAAGTCATGTACACTTCTCATACGTTTCAATACTGTAGTATTTCATGATTCTAATTATTTATGGCGAACAGGACACATCCTCTCCGTATGTCAACAAAGAGCAAAATAATCTAACCATATAAACTGAACAAAATATAAGGACACGGCATGCGATGTCTTAGGCACGAGAAGCGTAAGTTTGGGACACTAGGAAAAAAGTATAGAAAGAGAAAATTTACAATAGCTATTAAGAGTTTAGAATTTGAACATATAAAAAATTATAAAGAGTTTATTTAGCTAATATAGGCAGAATAAACGCTCTTTTCCTGCCCGCGGGGCGGCAATAAAAAAGCACTTTATTGCACCGCGACGAGCGGCACGTAAAGTGACAGCAAGAAGGAAGAAGTGGATTTTAAACTTATAACGTCGCCCCACGAGCGTGCATACGCGGTAAAATCAATCGCCATTTTACTTCCATTCCACTTCACAATATTTGTTATACGCAACTCGCATAGAGCAACACTCTTTTAAAGTTAGATATATAAATCCTTTCGCAGACGACGTTTATTCATTCAGTACCCTGTTTAAAATGTCAGGTTGAAATCAAATGGGAACCGGAAAAAACCGAGTAGATACCCATTTAGGGTCTTATCTGGTTCTATACGCTGTGAAAATATTGTACCCGGTTCTACCCGGTTCCTATCCGACGAATGGAACCCGAAATTAAATACTCACAAACACAAAAAGAAGTTTCAACCCGGGTTCTACGAAGTCTCTATTAGCAAAGTCGAAAGTTTGAATACCGGGTATCTATTTTCAGATACCAAACTAGGTTTCCACCCGGTTCTTATCCGGTCACCGTACGGTATTTTGAACTGATGAGAATCGATGATCAAAATCCATCTTCTACCCGGTTCCTCTCGGACGAGTGGAACCAGATATTAAAAACTCGCAAGCACAAAAAGAAGTTTCAACCCGGGCTCTACCAGGTCTCTATTAGCAAATTTGAAAGTGGAAGGCCTTTCAGAAAGTTCATGTGGGTAGTACTACCCACCGTACATAGGGCTTCCGCGGCCCCTGCCGGTTTCTCTCCGACGAATGGAACCAGAAGTTAAATACTTGCATACATAAAAAGAACTTTTAACCCCTGTTCTACCAGGTCTCAGCAGGCAAAATCACGTTTCTATCCGGTATATATTCGGTATCTATTTGCAGATACCAAACTAGGTTTCCACCCGGTTCATATCTCGTCACCGTGCGGCACGTCTGATGGGTCGTTGATCAAAATCCATCTTCTACCCGTTTCCTATCGGACGAATGGAATCAGAAATTAAATACTCGCACACAAAAAAATGTTTAAACCCGGGTTCTACCAGGTCTCTGTAAGCAGTCGAAAGTGCGTTTCTATCCGATATGTACCTGGTATCTAATTGCAAATACCGAAGTATGTTTCCACCCGGTTCTTATCCGAAAAATTAAACCAGGATTCGAACAAATTACAAACAATATAAAATATATCCATTATATCCAATTATATCCAATAATATCCATTATAGCCTATACAAAATTTTGTCTATCTTTTTCAATCCCTATATTCCTATCTAAATGAATCTTTTCCTATCTTTTTTAAATATAAATCAGCCCTATCTTTCTAAATCCCAGTCTTTCTATCGACATGAATTCTACGCTTATCCACGTCTATTCTTTTCTATTCGCTAGGCAATCTGAAATTTCGTCTGTATTTTTTAATCCCTATTTTTCTATCTAATTGAATCCTTTTCTAGCGTTTCTGAAATATGAGGTAGCCCTATCCTTCTGAATCCTAGTCGTTCTATCCAAACGAATCCTCCGCCTATTCACCTCTATCTTTTTCCATCCTAATAGATAGATAAATTCTATAATCTATATAATCTATAAACTATAATCATTAGACTCTTTTTTATGCTGGAAAATTTTATTTAAATTTAAATATTTGTTACTTATAATACATCTGAAAGTAATCAATCCTTTAAATTTTGAGGCTTTACAATTTGAACAGAAATCACAAATTAAATGAATATTTAAATTAAACATTTAACTATTAAATTTTAAATTAATCAAATTTAAATATTTTAATTAAAAAATTTTAAATCCACCTATTCATATAAAATGTGTAAAACGAAAAATATAAAAAAGTATATTGCACTACGAGTGGGGAAAATGGTCGATTGTGAACGAGCATTCATTTGAGGCGCATACTATTTTGTCAAATACCTACGCGAAAAAAGACGACTTTTTTCGTCTGAAAATAGCAACACGAGGACGAGTCATGGATATACATTGACTCTCCTGCAAAGCATCACTTTCTCCCACTGTTCCACGTACTTTTTCCCACTTCTTGGTAAACTTTTTCTCACTAGAGGAAAAAACATGCTATTTTTCGATGCTCACGTCAACAGTTGAGAAATCACTTATTTTGTCCACTATTTTCAGATGAAAAAAGTCGTCTTTTTCGCGTAGGTGTTGGACAAAATATATATTTTCAGCGAAAAAGCTTGGTTGAGATTGTGTCGACAAAATCCAAGCGATACAATTAGCGCAATTAGCTAGGGCGTGCGGTATAGGCTTATGAGAACCATGTAGGGAACGGGCACGAAAATTATATTACACCAGATAGAACCCGGTCAAGTAGCGGATATAAACTGGGGTGAAAAATCGTGTGCGTTTCAAATAGGTACATTATAAGAACCGGGTAGATATTTTAAAACACCGTATACAAACCTGATAGAAACTACATAGCTCCGGATAAGACCCATTAAGGGACTGGGAATGAAAATTATATCACACTAGGTAGAACCTGGTCAAGTACCGGGTATAAAACGGTGTAAAACTCCGGGTGCATTTCGAATAGGAATACGAAAAGAACCGGGTATAAGTATTTCGAAACACCGGTTACAAACCGGATAGAAACCACACAGCTCCGGATAAGACCCATGTAGGGACTGAGTACGAACATTATTTCGCACCAGATAGAACCCGGGTCAAGTACCGGATAAAAGCCGGGGACAAAAACCGGGTAAATTTCCGAAAGATCCAAAAAAGATCCAATTTCTACACGGTTCTTATCTGGATTATACGCGTCATTTTAAGCAGGTAGGCAAATATTTTCTAAAATAGACATTTAAATACTGTAGTGTAAGAGAAATACCAACACGCCATCTCGCGGCAAAAGAAGGAACTTTCTTGTCTCTAGTATGGACACACCTACGGAGTAAGTATGTCCATGTCAAGATGAGGAAGGTAAGCTTTTTTAACACCGACAGAGTAACAGAAGCGGGTGCAGGCGAGACACAGTGCGTTCACTCTGTGAGACTTAAATGAGGAATTAGGGAGCACGACATTTAGCGAATGCGACTCCTAGGGGGAATAGAATGAACTAAATCGCGCTGAGTAGACCTCTCCCTCCCCCTTTACCCCTAATCGTAATTCAGTTTTCTTCATTTGAGCATCATTTGTTTCATTTCAAGTATAATTTATATTGAAGAAAAATTATTATTTAAGTATGTTTGCAGAAGTTGATCTCTGTACTTATTAAATTGAAATACAAGTTTCGTCTTAGGAAACACATTTCGAGGTTAGCAATGATGTTCGAACCTCTTAAAATATGTACAGCGAAACTTGTATTACTAAAAAAAGTAAACACCATAATTGACATCATCAGGAGCAAACATATTTCAATAAACACTCTTCTTTAATATAAAATACACTCAAAATCCTGAAATATTCTGGCGTGCTACCAGGTTCTACGACGCACCGAGTTGACAAGTCCCCTGGCCCCTGTAAGTCCGCAACCATTTTTGCATATTTTTGAAAGCATGCGCCGCCTATCGGGAATAGAAAACACTAAACACGGTCTCATTTTTACCCATTAGAGTGAACGCACTGTGAGGCGAGAACTGCGAGTACAGCTACAGCGCCAGCGAATTATTCAACAAGCACAACCTCATCTCCCACCACTGGGTTTCTATCCCCTCTGCGCGACTCCCACGCACCACCCACGAAGCCCTTGTCGTTTCAAGAGCGCGCTCGGGCAAAAAACAGCAATGTGATCAGGCCAGGGCTGATATTCCAGCTCTATCAAAAACCTATGGCTGGTATCCAAGCTATAGGTCTGTCTTCTATGCCTATGGTTGGAATGCTATCTATCATAGCCGGATCCCCTTCGGAAGACCGACCTTTGAATCCCATTTTACCATACGCGGATCCAGAGAAGGGCGTTGGGGGATGGGGCATTTAATCATTCCCCTTCCCCTTTCATTCCCAAGGGGGAGGTTATTTATGATTTTTCAGTTATTACTTCGCTTTGCATTTTTATTATAAATTATAGAAATATATCAATCATGAATGTTATAAAAATAATTAACAAATGTTTAAATAGGAACCATGTTTTTATATTTACAAGCTGCGTATAATCATCAATCAACAACCATAAAATATTAATTAAATTTTCGAAGTCAAGCATAAACTATAAAAAGATTATTTTTGAACAGCAAAATTTAGGCGTCTATTTCCACTCTTTGCGATATTCATATTCCCGGTACAAATCCGGGCTGAGGCAAATTTTTTCTTCTTAACAAATTATTTGTCTGAAGTAATCGTTTTAACGAATCACAATTTGTATTAATTATAAATGCACTCTATTATTTTCAATGCCCTAAATTGAAGAATGAATCAACAAATTTATAAATGTTCAAAATTATATATAATTTATATACCATACCACGGCCATACCACGCTGAAAAACCCAGTTGTCGTCAGATCACTGAGGTTAAGCAGCGTTGGACGCGGTTAGTACTTGGATGGGTGACCATTCAAGAATACTGACATGAGTGCTGTTGGCACATCGTGGGTGTGGTGAGCCCACACTTGTAGTTATTTATAACTACAAGAAAAACCTAGAAACACTACCCGAATCGGGTAGTGTCACGCCTACCCTGAAAGGGAAATGGTTTAATGGTATATATATCATTTTACGCAATTTTAAATTAGAAACATTAAAAATTGAAAGATTACATTTTTTTTAAATTGAACACTTTTTAAATTAGAATATAAATTATTTCAATTTTAAGTCATTGTAAATGAATTCAATTGTTATTTACACATCAAAATTTATTTTGAAATCTTTCAAAACATTCTCTTAAAACTATATTTTTTTACTAAAGAATCAATTTAAATTTTCCCAGGAACCTTAAAAAAATTTTGTTATCTTGAAACCTTTTAAAATCCTTAAAAAGCTACATAATTTTATTTCAAAAATCTACATTTTATTATACATTTTTTGGAATCTTCAGAAAATTTAAATTATTTCTGAACATTTTTCAAAACTTCTCAATATCTCTCAAACTTATTCCAATTTTTTCCAAATTTATAACTGTTCAATTGTTATTCATTCCTCAAAATTTGCTTTTGTTTTAAAATATTCTTAAATATTCTGTTAAAATTAATTTTTCAAAATAAAAATCCTTTGAAATTTTGCAAGGAATCTTAAGACAATATTTGTATTATCCAAAATCCTTAAAAGCTTCAAAATTTGATTTAAATACTTCTAAATATCTCCTCAACTTACTTGATTTTTTTTCTAAATTAATACATTTTTATTTGTAATTTACACATCAAAATTCAGCATTTTCACTTATAAATAAAAATTTTTAATTGAAACAATTAAAATGAACATTGCAGCGTTCAAAGTTGAAGTTTAGCTCTCCAAAATTTCAACCACTCAAGGCTTTCTGTTTCAAACAATTAAGTTTCAAATTGTTTAGTTTTGAATATTTCATTTATAATTGTTTATTTTAAATAAACATTCAAACATTGCTGACTATTAAAAAAAATTGTTTTCAATTGAAATTTTTTTAATTAAACTCGTTAAAAATGGTATATTTCAGATTGAAATAACAGATATTTTATAAAGTTTCAATCGGAAGATTACATTTGATTAACTACTAAGGCTTTCGAATTGAAACAGTTGAATTTTTAACATCAAAATCTGTAAATTGTTTAATTTCAACAGATTCAGAATCGCCCTATAAAATCAATCAATTATTATTGTTGAATTTCGAATACACGAACTACAGTTCAATTTTAAAAATCATTAATTTATAGAAAATTTTACTTTTTCAAAACTGCATTTAAACATTCTTTTAATTGAAAATGTACCCTTAAAAATGAAGATGTAAAATGGAAAATTTTGATAGTAAAAGATTTTAGAATTCCACCTTGTAAACTGAATGATTTCATAATGGAAAAAGTTAAAAACTCAACTTAGCATTTAAAAAAAAGTTGAAATCAAACTTGTTTTAAATTGCATTATATATCTTGTGATATGAAATTTGTCATATTTCAAGTGATTGGATAGACTTTTCTTTAAGAAACTTGTTAAATCCCGGTCAAAAAATAAATTCACTGCCATTTCCCGGTCTCAACAAATTCCCGGTCTAGCGCCCACCCTGAATTATGATATTTCAGATCTGTTTCAGAATATAATTATGCTTCTTGAATAATAATACGTATTTCGTACTTGATAGCTTAACAATTTTTCTTCAGAAAAACAATTAAAATAATATACAACTCAATAATTCTGACATTGTAGTGTTTTAATGGAATTTCTATTCAATACAGTAAACACATTTTAATGTTTTTGAAAATATTGATAAATTCCAAAATAGTAAGCTTTCTGCGAAGTTTTTTACTACTTTTCAAAGGCATTTTTAGACTTTTACGTTATTAGTTTTTTTTTAATTAATTTAATTTTTCCATTTTTAAAACGCACTAGATTCTGATTTTTGAGTCTTATTCTTTTTTAATTTATGCAATTAAGGTAAGCGTCCCTGTAATTGTGATCTTAGTCCCAGTAATCGTGATGGCAATTTATTTTCTTTTTATTTAATTGGAATGAGTATAATTACTATTTTCTATTATAAAATGCTAAAATTAAGTGAGTGTTATCATTATATGTTACTTTAAACATATTTTGTTAAATATATAGGGAAAGAGTGAGAAAACAATGTGCAACATTGTCCTAAATGATGAAAGATTAGAACAAGTTGACAAGTACGTATACCTAGGTAGTCTATTCACTAGCGACGGAAAAATAGATGGGGAGTTAGATAGGCGCATAAATAAGGGTAAGCAGGTTATCGGTAGAGCAGGATCCATCCTAACAAATAAAAACATATCAAAAAAAGCTAAAATGGCCATACATAATTCTATATTCGTACCGACTGTACTGTACGGTAGCGAAACATGGACATGTTAAGAAAAGGACAGGAGTGAAATTAACGCGATCGGCATGAGACCTCTGCGCATAATATGCGGGGAAACACTGATGGATAAAGTCCGAAACGAGACAATCCTCAAAGAATGTGGTGCAAAAGAGACAATAGTTGACACATGGGAAAGAAATCAGTTAAGATGGTTCGGTCATCTTGAAAGAATGAAAGATGAGCGACTGACCAAACAAGTGTACAAAGGTAAAGTAAATGGCAGAATGCCTAGAGGTAGACCGCCGAAAGAATGGTTAGAATCGGTAAATGAGACATTAATCCGAAGAGACGTAAGAAGCCATAGAAACACAAGAGCTTGCATGAGAAAATGCATGGACGTGAAGGAAGCTAGAGTAGTATGCCAGGACAGAAAAGTGTGGCGACAAATAGTTTGTAAACAGAGTGACAATAGAATGAATGAAGCCTGAAACAAAGACCTTGGATTCTAATGGGCCCAAGTGGGGAACCACACATAACAATTTTGTGAGGTTCTTGACTTGGGGTGATCGCTAGAGAGATTGATCAGCAACCTGGGTCGGAGCAGTGTTGCGGAATAAACGTGTCATTTGAATAAATGACACGAGAATTCCAGATCAATCTAAAACATATATACCTAACACCTATATACCTATCTACTTTACACCTATATACCTATCTAACTTGTACCTATATACTCTATACCAATGCACCCATATAACCAATACTATTTTCCAACCGAGCAAGTCACGCCTACCCCGAAAGGGAAATGGCTTAATGGTATAATAATATAATATATCCAAATTATAACCAATTTCAGCTTAGTGGTCGTCCTCTGGACGGAATAGTAATAATGGGATAATAATGGGATCGCTGGTTCGAGACCCGAGGCATATGCAATTTTTATTAATTTTTTTTCGAAATGACCTTGACCACGAATCTCTCACAACAAACTGATATATGTGGCATATGCCTAGGATATCTTGGCAGGATATAGGATATCATGAAAAATGTCCCAAAAATCTCCCGGGACATCCGTGGCATATTCCAAGGATATCAAAATTTACGCCCCGTACGATATCCACACAATGTCCTATGCATATATGGATAGGACATTATATTATTTCACACAGGGCATTTCATATATATTAAAGAATATATGTAGAATGTCTGAAAAGATAAAAATTCACAAACATTTGTTTGACAAAAAACCGCTTTATACAAAATCTCGAATATTAGATTTCTTTCAAATTCTATTTCAGTATATTGGTAGATTTAATAAAACGGTATTATCAATGAAATAGTTCGAAGTTTTATGCATGAAAGTGATTTCTCTCTCTCGCTCAAAAGTTCCCACTCCCTCTCTCGTACATAAAGAGTGAGCTGGCCGACCTGCCAGTCTTGTCAGGACCGAATCCAACGGGGCTCGGATAGGGTTATCCCTATCTGGCGTCTTTTAAATAAATCAATGGGCTTCGTGGGTTGTCCGTGGGTCGAAAGAGTGTGACCTACGAACTCGGTCAATTCCGGTGATTGTGTCGCGACTGACATGGCAGGTAAGTGGTTAGCCATATTATAACCCAGTTTCCTCCCTGGGCCACCCCCGGCCAGGTCGTGGTTAACAGTGGTGTACACGAGGAACTTGGAAAACCTTGTTATAACATATATATTACAATCACTTCAAATAAATAACAATTTGTATAATATGGTTTCCCCTTTATGTTACAGACACCACAGTCATTATTTATTCTACAGGGTGTCCCATCACCCATACAATCCCTTATACTATGTGATAGTGCACAAAAAAGTCCTCTAGTAAAATGTTGTGCAAAGCTTAGTTTGTGCACAGAAAGCTTCAAAATTGGGCCTAATCAACCAATGAGGAGCGAGCTTTAGCGGCCACTTGTACGCACACACGATGTTATCATAACGTTTGGGGCACGTATAAGTGGTCGCTAATGAAAATTTAGAAATTCAAATAATTTTTTAATTTTTTAAATTAAAGAATCTAAAATTATATTATATATTGGACTGTAATTATTAAGATCTGAAATTATATTCAAGCATTTATTACTATTTTTTTTAATGAAAAACATTTCTGCTATTAATCTTTTTAATTCATTATGTTCATGATGTAAAACTGTAACATTTTCCCAATCAATTAAATGTCCAGTTTCAACCTGGTGTTTTGCTATGACTTTATGGTTTTTAGGATTTTTTCTAAAATTATCATGATGTTCTTTAATTCTGGTAGCAAGTAATCTACTAGTTTGACCCACATATTTTTTTTCACAATTCAAACATTGAATTTTATATACTACATCAGTAAGTTGTAAATTTTCTAATAAATCTTTTCCTAATTTTATAAATTTATCAAGTTTAGAGTCAATTTTAAAATTTGTTGTAATATTAAAATCATTTAAAATCCTTTTAATTTCAAAAGATAACTTTCCATGATAAGAAATTGATACTGTTGGTTTAAAATTTAAATTCCTAACTATATTTATATTAGTTTGGTTAGATGAAGAATCTGTGATTGTTTTAATTTTATTATTAATCTGTGTTTGAATAAATTCTGTTGGATAATTATTTAAATATAGAGTTTTTTTGATAAATTCAATATTTTAATTGTGAAATGATTCATGTGATAATTTAAGCGCTGTGTCTACAAGATTTTTAACTATAAAAATTTTATGTTGTATTGGATGGTTGGAAAGAAAATTTAAATATCAACCAGAATAAGTATCTTTACGACACCAATCTGTGATGATATTACCTGAGTAAGTTTTTATAACTTTAACATTTGAAAAAGGAATAGAATTATTACTTTCAATTTCATGTGTAAATTTAAGTCTTTGATGATAAGAATTAAATTGATTTATGACATAAGGTATAAGTTTATCTTTCGGTAATATAATAAAAGTATCATCAACGTATCTAAAATATGTGTGTAAAGGAAAATTTAAATTTTGTATGACATTTGATTCTAAGTCTTGAATAACTATAGCAGCTAGTATTGGAGAAATGGGAGAACCCATAGGTGTTCCAAATATTTGTCTGTAAAATTTGTTATTAAATTTAAATACTGTTTGTTCCATTAAAAATTGTATTCCTTCTTCAAATTTATCAAGAGGAAAATCTGTATAGTTTTTTATATTAATCCATCTACTTAAAATTCAAAAGAATTTTTTACTTGAGATTTCGGTACTATTAACGATTTTTTAAGAATATTATTAAAAATATTAGCCATTTTATAAGTCGGTGAGTTTATTAATGAAACAATAGGTCGAAGTGGACAATTATGTTTATGAACTTTAGGTAACCCATACATTCTAGGAATGTTAGTGTCATGTACTAAAATATCTTTGCGTAATATATCTTCACCTAAATATCCATTAATTCGCCAAGAATTTAACATTTTAAATGTTTTATTTTTTAATTCTTTTTCAGGGTCTTCATTTAATTTTCCATATGTTGTAGTATCATTTAATAATTCTTGCATTTTTTTTAACATAAGCTTCCTTTTTAAGCAATACTGTAATGTTACTTTTATCTGCTTGAGTTATTAGTAATTGTTTATTAGAATTGATAAAAGTTTGTGATTTATGAATATTTTGTGATAAGACTCTATCAACATGTGTAATTTTATTATTGTGTAAAAAATTATGTGATGTATTAATTATTCTATGTCTTAACATATCACGATCTTCAATATTTTTAAATAAACCAATATTTGACTCTATATCTTTAACAATATCTAAAATTATTTTACGTTTGTTTGTTAAAAAAGAAGAACTAAATTTATTTCCTAACCTTAAAATATCATTTACTTTTTCAGGAATATCAACATTACTAAAATTTATTAACTTTTAACTTTTAAATTTTGAAGTTTATTTTCCAATCTTTGTTTATCTTCTAAATTATTCATTGTGCTATTCAATTTATTTTCTAAAATGTTAGTATATATATTAGTAGGCAATGAGTTTCTTAAATTTATTTTAACGCTATTAAAATTTTGTTTTAAATATTCCAAATAGATATTCAAGTCTTTGATTTCATCATTAAGTAGCTGACTTTCTAAAGATTCTACCATAGATAGCTATAAACAATAATGATTTGTTTAAACAATTATTTTTGCTAAATTAAAATAAACATTAACTCACTCCAAGTAAAAAGTGGACAAAAAGTTGCAAATTTTAGAAAAAATCGCAATTTCTAGCATTATTCAAAGAGAATATTATTGACTATATTAATAAAGTTTTTGAACAATTATTTTTGTTAACATTAAATAACATCAATCTTTAGACCTTGCTCTAATTAAAAATTGGACAAAAAGTGAAATTTTTTTGAAAAAACCGTGACTTTCTAACTTTATTCTAAGAGAAAATTGCTAAAAACAATGATAAATTGTTTAAAAAATGTATGTAAACATCTAATTATCAGTATAAAGTAGTATTTTAGGTATCAGAAACAATTTGTAACAATATGTAATATTCATATTTAATGGCTAAGTGTGTTGAGAAATGTTGAGTTTCAATTCGATTCAGCTAATATTGAGGATTTTGAATAAAATGTACAAAAACGTATTTTTTTCTTATGGAAAATCCGTGTTAAACTTCATGGGGCTCGCGCCACCTCTAAATATCATTTTTTTAACAAAAAAAATGGATTTATTTTTTTGTGGATTCGAACAAATTTCCGGGCGTCATTCATAAAAATCCGAAAGAGAAAATTTTGGACCAACCTAGTCTGCAGTGACGCAGCAGTCCATCTGCCGATATGCCTGGAAAACTAGATTCACTATCTCATCTGCAAATTATCGTGTGACAACGAACAACCTCACCTTCTGGAGGGGCGCACAGTGGGCTATTTTGCAAAATTTACTTTCAAAACCTAATATCTCTCGAACGAATTGACCAAAATGGATGTTCTTTGAACGAGATTAAAGATTATCAAATGCAAAATAAGGGAAAATTATACACAAAAGTTTTTCCGCATTTCCCAACCTGGAAAATGCGGGTAAAGACCGTCATTTTTTGGCAAAAATTAAAAAATTGTACTAGCACTACAAAGAAAAAAGTTTTGTTCAGTGCAAAACATCATATTTTATAGAGTTTTTAATGCTGGATTCAAATCTGCCAGGAAAAATAGCGTAGCGTATTTCCTTTCCGAGAAAAATGCGGTAAAATATGAAAAATCCAATATGGAGAGACACAAGTCGGAAACATGATGGTAACTTAACGAAGTTTATTATCTTTAGGTTTTTAGGGTCGCTGAGTTCAAATCTGACGTCAGAATTTCAAAATAAAAAATAGCAGATCCAATGTGGAGGAACAAAAGTTGGAAAAATTTGGACAACTTTACAAAATTGTCCATATTTACGTTTTGGAGGTAGCTGAATCCAAACCTGGCATCAGAATTAAAAAATTTAAAATGGCGTATCCAATATGGCGGAACAAATATTGAGAAAATTCAATTTTAACAATTATTGCATGAATAAAATTGTAGTTACAGACACGTTACATTATTTCGACATATGTTCTAATCTCAATTACCTATTTTCTCCAATAATAATCAATCTTCATCACTTAAATTTATATCATCGCTTAACTTTCCATTACTCAGGGAACTCTCATCACTTTCGTCATTCTCTTCTTCTATATTTACACTGAAAACATATTTTTTAGGAATTATCACAAAATGAATGTGCATGAAATGTGCATATATATTTTGTTTATTTAAAAAAAAATGATTTCTTTCATCTTTAGACAGGTAATTAACGAATTAAACATTTTGTTGAGTGTACTTACTTTATGCGCAATATTATTTTATTTAAACAGTCTAATTATCAATATAATCTCCGACCACGTCAAGTGATAAAATAATAGTTGTAAAGGTTTAGAAGGTTTTCTTTTGTTTCAAACATAATCCTGTTACCGCGAACATGATCTTTGGCGGCAAACTTCACGAAATAATGTAACAAATGCATTTTATTTTTTGATTTTTGTTTCATTAAATCCGACCTATCATTTTTAATTTTTAATTTTGAAATTTCAATGTCAAATTTGGATTCACCGACCACGAAAACGTAAATATGACTTATTTTGTGAAGTTGCCCAGATAACAATGCGTGCGACGCACGTCACCCGCATTTCGTGATTCTCATGCAATGCGTGCGAGAACGCGTGCATCTTGCCAGCAATATATGATGGTCACTTAGCTGCGAGCGTTATGAGTCGCATTTCGCTAGCACGGAACATGGGCACATGCTGCGAGCTTTATGAGTGGCATTTCGTCATCATGAAGATGCGTGAAAATTAACTTATATTAAAAAAATTTCTTAATCAATTGAATTTATTTTTCAACTTGTTTTTAAATTACATACATTGGTATAAACTAAAAAATTTCAATATTTCTAATCGCAAATAAATTTCAAGTGAAATTGATTTTTTCTTTGTACTTTTAATTTGTAATATTTATGAAGAATGATCGAATAATATTAAAAATGATATGCAGTTAAAAATTTAATTTATGTTCACAGAAATTTTAATTTCCGACCGTTCTTCAGGTTCGTTTTCCTTCTACACGACAGTCTACTGTTCACACACGCCTGACCATCGTTGGTTTTTGTAAAAGTCAGTAAAAGTGTTTTTACAACACTATCATGAAAATGGCGTGTTTTCGTACTTATGATCTGTGTGTAATGTGGCGCATTTCGAACGATGCGAATAAAGAACGTACGAAATGAGGAATGCTTACGAAAAGGCCTCTTTTCGTAAGCATTCCACATTTTCACAATAAGTGAAAGGAAGATAGTTAGATAAAGACGGAAATAAGTCGATGTTTTCAGCGACAACTGTAGCGCGCTCGTCTCGCGACATACCGTGCAGAAATATATACGCTATAAAAACTAATCAGTACTTAAAATATTAAATGTTGTCTTTTCAAACTGATAACATTTTTTTATGAGTAAACTATAAACTTTTATTAGTAATTTGTAATAAAAAAGTAATTTTTCATTTATCTAATTTAAATTTTCCCGCAACTTTGACTTGAGCAACTATAGCGCACCTAGCGGCGTAGAGGCTACCGGCTTTTATAACCTTATTTCTGAATGCTGTCACGCGTTTGTTGGTTGGTTTTTTCCAGACGGGGGG
>CAKNYM010050057.1:242507-304392 GCA_932195095.1 Andricus curvator
CCCTGGACCGCCCCCCCGCAACTTCGATCAGGTAGCGTTTTTTTCACACTTTTCATGATCTTGTTGTAAAAAGTATCGTGCATGTCTCGTGGTAGGCCCTTTTCTTGACTCGTGCAGTGTTTTTAGACTCGTCTACGGTTCGGGCACCTTCGGTGCCCTCACCTACGACTCCTCCTAAAAACACTGCACTCGTCACGAAAAGGCCATCGCCTACCACTTGTAATGCAATATACTATTTCAGCATCTTTTGGCATCTGTCGAAGAATTTTAATATCGTGTTTCATCGTGTTTATCTTGTTTTATATCCGGCATTCCGAAAATTAATAGACTTGTGGTAAGTACAATCGAAAAAATAGTAAATATAAACCTATAACCTGTAAGTCTCAAATTAAAATATAAAAATATTAATATTACATCATTTATTATTTTTAGAGCATAACTAATCACGACGTGCGAGCGATATGCGTCTCAATTGATGATACATATGTCTGCGTTGGTGAGTGCATCTCGTGCGTGTTGATTCGCACGACGAGCGTGCATAATGCGTCGCATATTGCTCGCATTTTGTTATCTGGGTGCCCAAATTTTACCAATTTTTGTTCCGCCATATTGGATCCGCAATTTTTTATTGTTGAAATTCTGACGTTCGATTTGGAATCAGCGATCTTAAAAACCTAAAGATAATAAAATTTGTTGAGTTACCATCATGTTTCTGACTTGTGTCTCTCCATATTAGATTTTTCATATTTAACCGCATTTTCCTCGGAAAGGAAATACGCTACGCTATTTTTGCTGGCATATTTTAATTCAACATTGGGAAATCTATAAAATATGAACTCTTGCACTAAACAAAACTTTTTTCTTTGTAGTTCTAGTACAATTTTGTAATTTTTGTCAAAAAATGACGGTCTTTTCCCGAGTTTTCCAGGTTGGGAAATTCGGGGAAACTTTTTTCTGTAATTTTCCCTCATTGTGCATTTAATAAGCTTTAATCTCGTTCAAAGAACATCCATTTTGCTCAATTCGTTCGAGAGATATTAGGGTTTGAAAGTAAATTTTGCAAAATAGCCCACTGTCGGGCGTCTTTCAGGGCGATACCATGAGCCCTCTCTTCACTTGCATCATACTTCTGCTTCTATCTATGCTTCTGAAGTAATCCAACTTCTGCGTGCTTAAAGTGTCGTCGAAGAGTACACAAGAGAGATTGGTATGGGTTTTGAATTGGACAAGTGTGCCGAGATTCATCTGAAACGAGGAAGAATTGCCGGCGTTTCCGGGGATCCTAAACTCGTGAACATGGGGTTTATTAGACAGCTTGACACTGGAGAAACCTATCCCTACCTAGGCGTGCGAATCTGTCGGCGATGAACAAGGTATCTGCGGCACACATGATTGCTGTCCCGTTTCTACTCTACTTGTTTGGGATAGTTCCATGGACGGAGTACGAGCTCATGACCCTCGACATTGTCACACGTGAGATCATGCATATGCAGAAGAGCCTGTATATCAATTCGTCCATTCGGCGATAATACAGCCCTCACCATTAAAGCGGGCGCGAACTTCTCAATCTCCAATTTCTTTAGAACCGAATTATCCTGGGTATCGCTTACATCGTCGCAAATGAAAGAGATCCTCTTCTAAGAATGATAAGGAAACACAAGATGACTGGCAAAAGAGCGTTCCTTTACAAAGCCGTGGAGCAGCCGCCCAGAACCTTGGCCTGAATCTTAAAATCAGAAGTGTGAAAAGTGTGTTACTCTATCTAGATACTTCAGCTCCTTGACAAGAAAATGCACGGAAACTTTTAAAGAAATGTGGAAGGTCAGACCTTCTCGAAGAAGCTAAATTTTGCTTTCCGCAAATCATCTGGACTTAATTCAGGCACAAAGGGTTTCATTTTCGCATGCCAGGACGATGTCATATCCACCTTAGTATAACGTAGAGGCATTTTACGTCAAGAAGTTCCAAGCGATAGGTGCAGTGCGTGTCAGGCACACACTGAGTACCTAGAACACATACCATCTAGGTGTCCTACTCACGCAGAAACGACGTATCTCCACAGGCACAATGCGGCTCTGAGAGTGTTTTACTACCATATCTGTCGCTCTCACGTTGTTGGCCGCGACCCTGCTCTTCCGAACGCTCCGAGGGAGAGAATCAATTGTCCACAGCCAGAAATGCCAAATTTTCTAGAACTATGATTTTCACACAGCAATATTCATTGCACACTCGAGCCCTGAAATCGTCCTTGGAGGTGCGAAGCTATCATTGGCTCGTAATCTCAAAGCTATATCCGCATGTCAGAAACATGCTGAGGCATTTGCGAGAAAGATGCAGTGGCCGTGAAACGGGGCCATAAGTGTTATTTGCCGCGGTTTTGCTGGGAGCCAATGTCATTTTCATAGATCGCAGTTACTCCCAATGGAACCCTGCGGTGGTTATTTAGCGTATTTTTCCATTATATATCTGTGTTAAAATTTGGTTGTGAGGACAACCGCGGGAGTTCAGAAATGCTATTTCAGAAAATGGCACCCTCTTTCGGCGAAATTGTGGTGAAGTTTGAGCTGTAACCACATCTCAAGGCCGTAACACAAGTGGTGACAGTGTCCGATGGACTCAATGCGACGATCCGGCAGAAGTCTCGCGCACCCTGGAGATATGGAGCGACTTAAAGACGACCGCCTTCTGCATTTTCTTGCAAGTGTTTCGGCATTTCGTTGACGCGCAGGGGTGCTTTCCAGGCTATGAACCAGTGAAAGTTTGGGACCTTCAAGAGCACCTATCATCAGGACGACAAGCTTAACAGAATATTTTCGGTATAAACGTCGCAACTCCCTTATAGGGTTTTTATACCTCTCCTTTTCTTCATTCTCCTTGGCTGTAATTTTCCTGACGGCTGGTGCAGAAAATTCGATAAGGAACACGGTTCCCTTCTCGAAATCAAGGAGAACTATGTCAGCCCTCGAGTGCGCGACAGAAACAATTGTCGAGGATATGTAGTTCCAGTATATTCGGCACTTCTCCATTTCGACAATTGACTCTATTTCCCTAGGAGCGTATTGCAGAGCGGTATCAAGGCTATAGCCGTAAGAGTAACAGAGATGGTAATAAAGCACTCCTAGTGCTGCATTGTCCCTTTGGATGTACGTCGTTTTCGCGTGAGTTGGACAACCAAATAGTATGAGTCCTAGGTGTTCGGGGTGTGCATGACACGCTCTGCAGCTATAATCGGGAATGTCCTGGCGAAGGTATGCTAAAGTGGAAATGACACTATCTTGACACGCAAAAATAAAGCCCTCTGTGTCCGACTTCAATCCGGGTGATTCAAGGAAAGGAAACGTTAGCTCAAACCACATCTTCTGATCCTTTACATTTCTGTGTAAGATGCTGTGCATCTTCTTGTCGAGGAGCTGTTCTTTGAGTCAAATTAAAACTTCTCTTGTTCAAGAAAAGGAAAGACACGTGAGTTTGGGGATTAGTACCGATATTGAGGTTTAAAAATTAAACGTAAACATTTTTTGAAACGAATACGGTTAGTAGTTTTAAAGCTTTTGGAAAAAGGAAAGAAAGCAGACTACAGCAATAAATATAAATGAAATAAAAATGTTATGTCCGTAACAAGTTGTTTGCTAAGAGATTCTGCGACTTGAAGTGTGAAACCTGCCTGATTTAAAATGGATTCGATCTACAACAGTAATACAGAATAGTTATTTATTCTTGATAGGGCATTGGTCAATTTTCCCTACATAGGAGTTGATCTGTAATAGGGTTACACCATTGCCACGGTCTAGCCAATTTTTCTGACTGGGGACACAATAAAAGTGGAAAAAACTGTCCAGAAAGTCACTAGGCCCTAATCAAGATTTCTTCACGGGTATTATCCCGAAAAAATTATAGAAAAATTATTTTAAGCTTATAAAAATTGTCTTTCTACATTTTTTTTTGTAACGAAATTGTTTTATCCGCTTCAGAAAAATGCTGACTGGGACAATGCTGAAAGATTTTAGCCATGAGAGCTATAATAAATTGACTTTTCAATGTAATTAATAGTCGCTTGTAATGTTTTAAGCCGACTTCGGATCTACTGTATTTTAGTTTTACATTTCTTTTAAATGAATTATGGAAGATAGTAGATTCCAGGTACTCTAATAATACCATCCTCTGGTGGAAGTGTGCGGCCTGCAGGAAGTTGATTGATTTCTTCTTTCCGAATACGTCTACTTTTGCCGGTTGCCATGGATACGATCACCCGTTTTTGAGCTGAATTATATACTCCACGAACAATATTCTGATCTCCCAAAATTCCAACGATGTCGCCATTGAAGTTTGATATTGAAGGTAGTTGTTCCTTTGGTCGTATGTGGCGATAAGTTCTAGTTCCTGTTCCCACTAGAAGAGCATTTCCGATGTAGCCAGGATAAGTGACTTTTTGTAATCTTAATGGATGTTGGAGACTAGGAGGTACGGCAGAGGAAATTAACCTAACAGGAGAAGGACGTATGACACGAGGAGGAGGTCTGGCAGAAGTAGAAGGTCTGTCAATAGAAAAATAAGGCCTAAAAGAAACAGACGGTCTATTAGGAGAATAATTTATATTAGAAGTAGAAGGTCTGCTAGGAAAATAAGGCCTGAAAGAAGTAGAAGGTCTGTCAGAAGAATAAGGCCTAGCTGAAGCAGAAGGTCTTTCAGGAAAAAAAGACCTATCCACAGTAGAAGGTCTGTTAAGAGAATAAGAGCTGGCAGGTGGAAGAGACCTCATAGGAGACGGAGGCGTGGTAGGAGAACGAGACCTGGGTAAAGGAGATGTGGCAGGAGGAGTTCTGGGAGGAGTAGGAGGCCAGTCAGGGATAAAAGGTTCACCATAGAAAGGTCCGTGAAAAGGTTGTACGTTATCAGGTAAAGCGTTGAACTCCAAACTTAATTCTGTAACAGAAAAGATAATTATATTAATGTAATACACCAAATATATTTTATGTAACACGAGTATGGTTTTCTCGATTTATCGCGTGTTTTTATGCGGCAAAGTCTTTTTTCGGTCTCGCGTGTTTCATTAACTAGGTTACGCCTCGTTCTTGCAAACTCACGCTTGGCCGTGAAAAGACTACCTCGCCTCCCTGGTGCACAATATACATACACAATATAAATTAGCACGATTAAATATAGGCATGCTATCTTACTTTCACGTAGAAACTTTCTTCAGTCTGCGTACATTCTGCAATACAAATCATAATCGTTACACCCTGTGCGACTTTTATCGAATTTAGCATAAATTATAAGTTTAATCAGTCCCGGGACGGCTGAATATTTCCTCAGGTAAGATATTTTTCAGGGCGGTCAAGGTCATGCTTGAAGGAACTTTCAACAAGGAATTCAATGGTGACCTTTATTTTGATCTTGGCCATGACCTTCACGGTCATTTCAAGGTCAAATTGATTTTTTAAAATGGGAACCTCTATTTTTGACCCCGGGAACTGAGAGAGCGCAAAATTTTACGTCCAGATATGACCTTGAGTAATCCGAAATTTGACCTGGGAAGGTCATGGCAAGGTCAAACAACGTACAGCAGGATAACTCGACCAGCATGCATTTATGAAGAAAATTTTCAACGCAAGAGTTGTAGCATTTTATACTCCCGATCGATTGGTGACTTTGACCTTGTCTATGACCAGAACCTTCACCAGGACATTTTCTTCAAAAATGCATGCCAGTCGAGTCATCCTGCTGCACGTTGTTTGACCTTGCCCTGATCTTTCCAGGTCAAATTTTCGATTTGTCAAGGTCATATCTGGACATAAAATTTTCCGCTCTCTCAGTTGCGGGGTCAAAAATAGAGGTTCCCATTAAAACAAATCAATTTGACCTTGAAATGACCGTGAAGGTCATGGTCAAGATCAAAATAAAGGTCACCATTGAATTCCTTGTTGAAAGTTCCTTCAAGGATGACCTTGACTGCCCTGAAAAATATCTTACCTGCGGAAATATTCAGCCGTCCCGGGACTTTTTGGACACCCTGTATAGTAAAATAATATATTAAAATTTTGATGCATACATATATGGTGGCCTACTCTCTTAGCTAATGCAGATAAAGAAAAAAATTACGGTACGGCATACATTTTTTGTAATAAAGTAGACAATTTTTAGTTTGTCACGTGTCCCTACCTACAGTTCCACATATTTGAAATATGACAGAACTAATAGAAAAATTGAATTCACTATTGGCCCTGCGGCCCTTTTTCTAATAAATGATGCAGTTTAAATTACAGTACTAGCATATTGGAGATTATCGACACTGACTGAAAATACCGTGCTTATGGATGATTGTCAAATCGAAGAATCGGCGAATGTCAAATTGTCAATCCGAAGAATCGGAAAATCTGAAATAATTATACAATTATAGTCGCAATATGGGAATTGAATTTGAGGTTCGATGTTCGGTGAAAAAGCGCGTACCTTTAAATTATCAAAAAATGTCAGAATACAAAATTAAATAAATCATTGATTCTCAAAAATATCTCTACGTAAACACCTGTCTCATTATACAATAGAAGAGACTCCAAAACACAGTACTTTATAATATGTGAATATAATTTCTTCTAATCTCCAGACGTCTCTGCTTTAGTCAAATCGGCTGCCCCCAACCCGTTACCCGATTTTGCAGTTCAGTGGGTAGCGAACTTCAATAAACATTATAAGGTCATCCAGGAATAGTAGAAAAGAACAAAATCTAATAAATGCGCCGATTTCATTTACGTACAGAAGGATCATTAGTGGACCCAGTTGCGATTCCTGCCGCACCTCAGATAAGGATAAAAAATTTGGTAAGGAACTCAGATTGACTCTAACAGATCGGACTCTACCCTCCAGGTAGCTCGGGAGCCATGAAAACAAGTTGGAAGAGATACTCAGGCTTTCAGCTGTGCGACGAGAATGCCGTGGTCGACTTTATCGAAGGCCTTCGAAAAATCCGTGTATGTCGCGTCAACCTGCGAGCCGGCTTTAAGTGATTAGGGCAATTAATGCATATGAATACACACGTTTGTATTTGTAGATGTACTTATCTTGAAATCGTGCTACTCCTAGATGATAGTATTGTCCAAAGCTTGGTAGAGTTTGTCAGAAATTGTACTCTTAAAGATTTTTGAGATAAAGCTGAGCAGAGTAATGAGCCTCTTCTGCAAATCGTAGCAGTTGCCTGATTTATAAATATGGAAAACTATATCCCTTTCCCGTTCTCCAGAAAAGCACCCCTCGGAAAAGGATAGAAAAGAGATATGACGGTTGGATCAGCGAGGAGCCCTCGCTAGTGCCTGCGTGATTTTTTGCAAAGAATATGTGAACAGACAGATTGCTGGTGTTGGATTGGGGTTTTCGTGGACACGTCACCGGTTGCTTCGTCGTCCGCCTCTTCTTCTCGTTCATCCCCTCTCCTGCTCCCACTCTCGGAATGTTCGCTCCCTTCCGTGGGGAGAGTCACGACGCCTCAGTACATGTGTAGCTTTCGGGCAGATAGCAGTGAAAATAAAGATCAGTGACAATTAAACTCCGGCTCAACTCATTCTTTGGAACAAACCCAACATTGGTCCAATCGAGCCGGATATTCCACGCGGAGCCTATACACCTGTGACACCGACTTGCCGCATCCTCGCAGACGACTCCTCGAGCATCCGACGACGGCTACCCGACCCTGAAGCCAAGAACCCACACAGTAGACGCCCTCAACGTTGCGTTTCCGGTCATCCACCAACGAGCCTGCCCGGACGTCGCCATGGACTTAGCTACAGGACAACCGAGTAAGTACGCTAACTTCCTGTCTTCTGTTTAGCGCATCGCTTCAGGAGATACGGCCCCTGGCTCTAGTGCACCGCCTCAGAAGCTACGTCCTCTGTCTTCTGTCTAGCGCATCGCTTCAGGAGGTACGGCCCTTGGCTCTGGTGCACTGCCTCAGGAGCTGCGCCCTCTGTCTTCTGTCTAGCGCATCGCTTCAAGAGATACGGCCCCTGGCTCTAGTGCACCGCCTCAGAAGCTACGCCCTCTGTCTTCTGTCTAGTGCATCGCTTCAGAAGATATGGCCCCTTGCTCAGTACAGGAGCTACGCCCCCTGTCTTCTGTGCAGCGCAGCGCTTCAGGAGATACGGCCCCTGGCTCAGTAAAGCGTCTTCTGCTTCGTCTTCTTCCCCTTTCACAGATATAAGCCGATTTAGGACACAGCACGCACTAGCCGCCGTGCTGCGCCAAGCGGCCCGGAAGATCCTTGACCGGCCCCGTGAGGAATGGACTGATGGCCTGGCACTCAACAGCCTCGAGATGTTGGACGAGTATTGGAGGGACTTCTCGAGTAACCTCGTGGAACTGCTTCACTACCCGGAGACACAGGACAGCGATTACTCCATCAATGACGAATTCGCGGGGGTCGAGGACATTTACACCGAGGCCAAGGATCGACTGTACGATTTGCAGGCTCGCCGCGTGACCAGCCCTGCCTCCATCGGAGTTTCAGCTTCAGTCTTCAGCACCAGGGGATTAGCCAGATTGCCAAGGATTGAGCTACCTCAGTTCAGTCGGCGACGACAGAACTGGGAGTCCTTCCGAGAACTCTTTCGCGCACTTGTGCACGATGGGCCGACCTTGAACGACGTTGAGAAGCTATTCTTCCTCAAGTCGTGCGTCAAGGGGGAAGCACAGGAAGCGCTGAACTGCATCCCGATCACCGGACCGAACTACGCAACAGCTTGGGCCGCTCTGGAGTCTCTTTGCGATCAGCGACGGGTCCTAGTACATGACCACCTGAAGGCTATATCAAACATGAAGGCTCTGAAGGAAGAGTCAGCAGCAGAGTCCCAGCGGCTGCTGGACGAGCTGAAACGGCACTGCAGTCAACTCGCATCCCTCGGCCGTCCAATCGCTCAATGGGACGATTGGTTCATCACAGCAGCGAGCCTCAACATGGACTCCAACACAAGGCGCGGTTGGGAGGAGGAGATTCGCCGAGCCGAGAGGACCATAGCATCGGCCGCGAGGGGCTTCCCGATGTACGACCACTACACCACCTAGCTCCAACAGCGCTGTCTGATGCTGCAGTCGATCACCACAGGCCGCGCATCCACAGTCCCGGATCTCACTCGAGCTCAGGCCAGCTCCTGTGCCCTCAGGAGCTTCGTGGCGACCGCCGCTGCAACCGGTCCCTGCCCCGCTTGCACAGAGGCACACTACCTTGCCCGCTACGGAGCATTCAGAGGCCTTGCCACGACAGAGCGCAAGAACCTGGTCATCAGCCACAAGCTCTGTTTTAATTGCCGGAGGGAAAATCACAGCGCATGGAACTGGGCATCGTCGTCATCATGCAGAGCGTGTGGCGGGCAGTACCACACGTTAATCCACGGGGGAAAGCGCGCTGGAACAGATACATCCGCCGCCATCCCTGCGAAGCGGCCCGACACCAAATGACAACGGCCGCAACCACGGCTCCCCTCACCAAAGACAGTTCGTTGCCGCAATGGTCCAAATGCGGCGAAAACAGGCAACCACAGGCATGACTAGCCGTCCTGCCCTTGGCCTTGGACACCCTCTGGGACGGACGACGCCGAACGACTGGGCGATGGCCTCGAGCGACTCAACATCGGCGTAGCCAGGGTGTCCTGTTCGCCCATCGACTCAGCCCGTCTAAGCACCCGCCTCCACCTCTGGGACACGCTTCTGAACCGCTCGCTTCGCTTTGAGGCCTACGGACTTCAACACATCGGAATCATCACTCCATTTCTGCCCCTGCCCACCGGGGCAGTAGACTGCACCCAAGGATTCCAGACGGCCGATCCTTGGTTTGACACTCCGGGGGGAGGGGGGGGGGCACATCATCCTCGGTACCAACATCTATGGGCGGCTTCTTATCTACGGCGCCCTGCACCAAAAGCAACTGATCGCCCAACAAACGGTCTTGGGCTGAACCCTTACCGGCACCGTACCCGCGAATGCGTCGACGATAACGCTCATGGCTGCATGTACCCAGATGCCGTCCCATGAGAGACTAGTCGAGCTCGTGCAATGCTTCTGGTCACTGGAGAAGGTACCTCGAGCCCCCCGAATGTCCACGGCGGATGCTGAGTGTGAACGCTTGTTCAACGAGGGACATACCCGCGAGCCAAGTGGACGATACATCGTTCCTCTCCCCTTCTAGGCAGAAGGGGCCTCTTGTCTGGGGGAGAGCCTGACTGACGCTCAGGTAGCGCTGGCAACAATGCACCGCAGCATGCGACGCGACACGAAGCTCGCCGATGCTTACATACGATTCATGGAGCTACATCAAACACGGTTACATGCGTCCCGACATGCTCGAAGAACGGTAAAACTGCCCACAGTCAGTCTGCTACATCTGTCACCACGGGATTTGGCAGCGGAGCGGCTAAGGGGGCAAACTCCGCGTGGTGTTCAACGCCTCTTGAACAACAACTAGCGGGTGCAGCCTCAACGACGTAATGTATGGCGGTCCCAGGCTCCAGAATGACCTTGCAGTTGTGGTCACCCGCTGGAGAACTCGCCGAATCGCCTACTGCGCTGACGTCAGGATGATGTTCCGACAGATCCGGGTCTGACCAAAGGACATCCACAAACAGCGGATTCTGTGGAGCCCGAGCCCCGACATCCCAGGAAGTCAATACGTCCTCCTCACGGTCACCTATGGAGAGACAATTGCACCGTACCTAGCATTGCGGGCCCTGAAGCAGCTCTGCCAAGACGAGGGCGTTAATTTTCCCGAGGCCGCCCGAATAGCCCCGAACTACTGGAGGACATCGCCGAGCTGGCTCGAATCTTCGACCCAGCCGAGTGGCTCGCTCCCGTCACGGTGGTTGCCAAGATGCTGATCGAAGACCTGTCGCGAGCCAAGCTCAACTGGGACACGCGCGTGATCAGTGACCACGACCGAGGAAACGCCTACGACCTGCCTCCTCTGGGCAAAAACCAAGTTTTCGCCCATTAGAAGCATCCTCTCGCCAAAGAGGGCCACTACCCGGATGACGATACCGCGACTTGAGCAAACTTGCATATCCCCCTGGCCGACTGCCATTTCTGGAGCGACTCATAAATAGTGCTCCTTTGGCTTCACTCCGATGCTTCGACGGGAAACAATTTGGTGGACGACCACATCGTACACATTCATGAACTAGTACCCGACGCTAAATGGCACTACATTTCAACCAGAGAGAGCCCGGCTGATATCGCCACCAGAGGTACTGACGTCCCAGGCCACTCCCAATCCAGCCTATTGTGGGACGGACCCGCCTGGTTGAAGGAAGACGATGCGACCCCGCCTTGCTCACTCACAACTGCACACCCTCGAGTTCCACACCCAGACCACCCACTGAACCAAATAATCTGGCGTGCGTCGTCGCCCAGGCGGCGCCAACCGACGAGCATCCAGCCGACAAATTTTCGAGCCTGAACGGACTCCTTAGAGGCATGGCACGTGGCAGACGAGGGCTTCGCCGACGGATAGATCCGAGCACGCCCTCAATCCGTGCCCCCGTAAGAGTCGACGACCTGTGCAAAGAATACGTGATCTGCGTTAAAATAAGCCAGAAGATACACTTCGGACCCAAACACACACAACTCTATCGGGGTCACCCAATCCGCCGTGACAGCGCACTGAGAGGCCTAGCGCTCTTTGTCGACGACACCGGCCTCTTGTGAGTCGGCGGCAGGCTCGGCAACTCGACACTTCCTCCCGATGAGAAGCACCCGATCATCCTGGACAGACGCAGCCACCTTACTCGGCTCACCATCGACTGGGCTCAACTCCGGAGCCTACACGCCGGCATCCGCGCGACGTACCTCAACGCCATCCGATGCGCCTGGATAGTCTGCGGAAGAGCACAGGTCAGGAAGCGCGTCCGAGACTGCACGGTCTGCACCTATACCAATTCTAGGGCCATGAAGCAAGCCATGGGCACCTGCCAGCTGCCCGGGTGACTCCGTCAGCCGCCTTCTTCCAGACCGGCGTAGACTACACTGGCCCATTCGAAATCCTTGAAACTAAAGGCTGTGGAGTGAGGACGACCAAGGGCTATGTCGCACTTTTCGTTTGCCTGGCCACCAAGGCCGTACACCTGGAGCTCGCGGGACAACGGCACAACGTTCCACGGGGCAAACACCAAACTTCGTCGTCTGCTGCGCGCCGCACAGATGGATTGGGGCCTCGTCGAAGGAAGCCTTGTCCAGCAGGGCATCACCTGGAACTTCATCACTCCCTCGGCTCCCCACTTTGGCGGCCTTTGAGAAGCAGGCATCAAGTCTGCAAAATCTCATCTGCGACGAGTCGCCGGGCCCCGCAAAGTCACGTTTGAGGAGTTCTCCACGCTGCTAGTCAACATCGAGAGGGTTCTAAACTGCAGACCCCTCACCGGCGATCCAGACGCCATCGAGGCCCTGACGCCCGCTCACTCCCTCAATGGCAGGCCACTCACCTCTATGCCGCGGCCCTTCATGGCCGATACACCCTTGGATCACGCAACACACTGGACTTTGGTCAAAGGCCTCCACGACCATATCTGGGCGCGCTGGAGCCGTGAGTACTTGAACAACCTCCAACAAAGAGCCAAGTGGACCGGCTCCGGTCAAATCTCGCGGTCAACGACATCGTCGTCATGGGCTGCACCTATATCTGCGACGTGGATAAGCAGATCTTCCCCTGTCTGCTCCCGGCGGGCGGATTTGTTTCGATTCCGTTCAAGGAACGAGGCGGGCGGGATGTTGGCTTGGTGTTTTCGTGGACGCCCCACCGGTTGCTGCATCGTCCGCCTCTTCATCTCGTTCATCCCCTCTCCTGCTCCCACTCTCGGAATGTGCGCTCTCTTCCGTAGGGAGAGTCACGACGCCTCAGTACGTGTGTAGCTTCCGAGCAGATAGCAGTGAAAATAAAGCTCGTTTTCTTCGTGAAACTGGTATGGTTCCAAAGGTGTTTAAGGTTCGCAATAATAGAATACTTAGACTTGACTATGAAACTTTTATAACATGATTGGGATTAGGCCTTACATTGCGCCCTGATTTTTGAAAATAGTTGATAACCCGGTAAAGTTTATAGATAATTTGAAAAGAGGGTTAAACAGCCACCGCAATGTCCCACTGGGAGCCACTGTCAACTAAAAATGTCACCGGCTCCCAGCAGAACCGCGGTAAATCACACATATGGCCACGTCTGACGACCGTAAGATGAGTGGTTACAGGGCACGCAGAAATCACAACAAAAGGTCGGCGAAACCCTCGTGCGTGTTGAGGAGACGAAGCGACCCAAGGATGAGAGCTTTCTGCATCCATTTCGCAAGTGCCTTGGCATATTTTTGGCAAGGGGGTATGCTTTTAAGGTTACGAACCAGTGATAGTTTTGCACCTGCGAGAACACCAATCACGAGGACAATTACTTTAACTGAATATTTTGGGTACAGTCGCTGCAGCTCCCTTTTAAGGTATATACATCACTTCCTTTTCCATTTCCTTCGCAGTGATGTTGTAGTCGGAAGGAGACGAGAATTCGATCACGAATATAGTTCGTTTCTTGAAGTCTTGGAGAATAATGTCAGGCCTCGGGTGTGCAACGGAGACTGCTGTCCGAAAATCGTAGTTCCAGAAAATTTGGCACTTCACGTTTTCGACAATTGACTCTATCTCCATCGGAGCTTTCGGCAGGGCAGGCTCACAACTTAAACCAAAGAGCGACAAAAATAGTGATAAAGCACTCTTAGGGCCGCATTATGTCTGTAGAGATACGTCGTTCCCGCGTTCGAACTCTTTCTGTGAACAGTCTACCAGATGTTATGTAGTCAATCACACATTTAACACGTGACGCATTCTGTCTTGCCCATCCCATCTTCTTGTTCAGTTGTTGCAAGCGTCTTTTGGTCTTTTGATCCATCGTCGGTTTTAGCCTTCGATTTGAATCGAAGTGTACATACGTAACGACAAAATCACAACGACAGGCCGGCGAAACCCTCGTGTGTCTTGAGGACACGAAGCGACCCAAGGATGACAGCTTTCTGCATCCATCTCGCAAGTGCCTTGGCATATTTTTGGCACGCGGGTATGGCTTTAAGGTTATGAACCAGTAATAGTTTCGCACCTCCGAGAGCAACTATCACAAGGACAATTACTTGTACCGAATATTTTGGGTACAGTCGTTGTAGCTCTCTTTTAAGGTCTTGATACCTCTCCTCTTTTTCTTTCTCCTTTGCAGTGATTTTGTATTCGGACGGAGCCGAAAATTCGATCACGAATATAGTTCGTTTCTCGAAGTCTTGGAGAACAATGTCAGGCCTCGAGTGCGCAACGGAGACTGCTGCCCGAAAATCGCAGTTCCAGAAAATTTGGCACTTCTCGTTTCGGACAATCGACTCTATCTCCTTTGGAGCGTTCGGCAGGGCAGGGTCGCGGCCAACACCGTAAGAGCGACAAAGATGGTAATAAAGCACTCTTAGGGCCGCATTATGTCTATAGATATACGTCGTTCACGCGTGGGTCGGACACCCTGATATTATGTGTTCTAGGTACTCAGCGTGTGCATGACACGCTCTGCACCTATCACTGGGAACTTCTTGACATAAAATGCGCTCACGGTATGCTAAGGTGGAAATGACACCGTCCTGGCATGCGAAAATCAAACCCTCTGAACCTGAATTAAGCCCTGATGATTTGAGGAAAGCAAAAGTTTGCTCCTTCGACAAGGACTGTTTTTCTACATTTCTGTGAAAGTTTCCGTGCATTTTCTTGTCGAGTAGCTTTTGGTGAAAATTTTCAACCTCTGCTTTCTTCACTTTGGTTTTTAGAAGTGAAGCATCTAGATGAATTAATGCACTTTCCTCACTTCTGATGTTAAAATATATATATATATATACTTTGTCATTACAGTGTCCTCCAAGCCGGGTCCTTTAAGGATCTGTGATGTAAGATTTCCTACAAATAATAATATATAACAATGAAAAATATAATATATAATTATTATAAGATAATAATATACATATATAAGGGTGTAATTCCGAAAGCGTCGGACGTCCGATTTTCTGAAACAAGTATACTTATGAATTTTGACGCGCTGATTACGAACATGAAAGTGAAAATTGGCGCGAATTTGATTTTCGGAGTAACAGTTTTCGGGATATTCGGAGTTGAAGATGGAAAATCACAAACATTTCATATTTCTTAAAGTACTCGTATTACTGTTACCTATCACAGGGATGCTTCCTGCATTCCATTAAACGTTTAAAAAGGGGAAACTATGTGATCAACACTATTTCTGTGACCAGTCGCAGGAGTGCCTTAACGCTTAGAACTTAGAACTTATACGGCCTATCTTTTTCTGTGACGAAAACCATTAAAAAAACGTATTAAATCGTGGTTTTTTCCATTTAGTTTCATAAATAATGGGAATTTTGAATAATATTTCAGACAAAAGTTGTTGACCTTATCGAAATCCACATTTTATGTTCCATTAATTTTTAGCCTGTTCCAGGGTGCAGAGTAAGTTCTTTTTGTTGATTCGCGCCGATGACTCCAGTAAAGCTATATCTTCTTCAGTCCATCCTTTTGTCTGAGCAATCCACCCCGTACGTTCCAAGCCTCCAAATGTAGGTCCGACACCTTTGGTGGAGGAGAGTTGGTTTCGATGTCTATAAGATTCTGTGTAAGGTTGTGAATTTCCCAAAGAGGTCCCAGTGATCGATTCTTCAGATCTGCTCTCCAGAAGACTTTCTCCCATCTCGGAAAAATTATAATGAAAATCCCCTGGGCTAGGTGGAGATGTTGTAGAACCCTCGGAATTAGAGAGGGAGGTGGAAATATCCACGCTAGGTTGTAATTCCACACTTGACTGAAGGCATTCACAAATGTTGATTTCTGATCCCTGGTTCGAGATGCATAAGTTAGAACGACTGCTGATTGTGCGGTTGCCATCAAGTCTATTTGTGGAACTCCCCATTTTTTGAAAAGCCGGTCTGTTACTCTCGTCGACAAATGCCAATCCGTTAGAGAATCCAGTCTGGATAATCGGTCTGCTACCACATTGTAAACTCCTGGTATAAAGTGAGCCTCCAGTTGAAGATCTAGTTTTAAAGTCAAGGTAAACAGTTTCTCTGTTAACTGTAACAGAGGTTGTGACTTCGTGCCTCCTTGCCTCCGGATATAAGCTATCACTGTCTTGTTGTCTGATTGAAGAGATAAGGCTTTTCCCTGCAGAATACGAGCATTTTTAACAATTGCTATGTACACTGCCCACATTTCCTTTTTGTTTATATGCCAGTTTTTTTATCCAAACTCCATTGGCCCTTCATCAGCTTGTCTCCCAACTGGGCTCCCCAACCTATGTTCGATGCATCTGTTGTTAGATGCATTGTAGGCATTTTTGGAAATATTTTCAACCTTTTGGTCAAATTGTTCATTCACCATTACAAGTCTGGTTTTATCTGATCCGGAATCGTGAAGAGTTGATTCGGAAAAATTTCCGGAAGCGATTGAGCAGCTCGTTGCATTATTCTGCAAAACAATTTCCCCAGAGGAATTACGAAGGAAGCAAACTCTAGCCTTCCGAGAAGTGATTTCGCCTGATACCAGCTCCATCTTTGCCGAAACATAACTTTCTCCACACACAGCCGTATGACTTTCGTCTTCTGTTCTGAAAGGAATCTTTGATCCGTCCAGGGATTCCATATGATACCCAGATACTCTAGTTGTCCTGTAGGTTCCAACACTGACTTTTGAAAATTTACTTTCCAACCTAGAAGCGTGAGGAACCTTACTGTCTCCTTGAGCTGATGTCTCAGGAGATGTAGATCCTGGTTCGCAAAAAAAAATCGTCAAGGTAAACCATTACTCTGATCCCCTTTTCCCTCAGCTGACTGGCTATCCAGTTTGATCCGTCATGCAGTATGTTTCTCCCCGATAGCTCATGGCCAGATAACGTTTGTGTGATTCCTTTATTGGCACATGCAAATAAGCCTGTGACAGGTCTATCTTTGCTAAATAATCGTTCATCTGAAGAAAACTTGGGATTCGCGCGTGACTTATCAACCGAAATTTTCGTGGATGAAGATATTGGTTTAGACGCTTGAGGTTGAAAATAGGTCTCCACGAATCGTCTGATTTGGGTGTCAAAAACATGGTAGTTAGGGACCCGGACTGAGTCTCCAGTTTCTTTAAAACTCCCGTATTGAGAAACGCCGTTAGTTCTTTGTCCATGTCGTAAGAGGGTTTTGTCTCCATTTGCATGCAGAAATTTGTGGACAATTGTATCGTGGGAGGTTTTTTCATGAACGGTATGGAGTATTCTTTTATCACACTTATGATGGAATCTGGAGCCCCGAGTTTGATCCACTTTTCGACATAATGTTGTAATTGACCCCCTTGGAACTGCATTTGACCGTGTGAGTCAGAAGCGAGCAGTTCTGGATGTTTTACTATCTGATGGCTTAGATCCACTTCGAGGCTTTTCTGATCTCGTTTGCTCATTCCAATTGGATCTTCTTGCTCCTGAGTTAGAGGAACCACCTCGAGATCCCCTCTGGTTCGAAGTATTCCAAGATCGAAACTTTTTCTTTCCTTTTGGCTTAGCTTCTCTTTTGAAATCATGCGGGATTTTTGACCCTGATGGTTTCGAGGTCGGAAAAAATTTATAAAAACCACCATTATCTTTGAGCAAATCATTCAATCGTTTTTCTTCGAAAAGATGTGTCGAGGAGGGCGCAGTAAACCATGTGAAATGGTACCCAGAGAAAGATCAAACTTGGTTAGAAGGTCTGAGAAAGGTGTAAAACCTGCTAATTCGGTTAGTTGTGTGTTAACTAATAAGTCTGAAAATAAAGGAGCAGCCTGCAATTTCTTTTGAGCTTCCACATAACGGATCTTATTCCACGATTCATTACCAAAACGTTGACAATTAATACCCTGATTTGCTAACTCTTCCGATGCTTTTGGAACTGTTGGCTCCAACTCCTTGGTTGAAGGTAAAAAATTTATAATCTCTTTGTTAACGTTAAGCGAAAGAGATAAATCAAGTTTCTTGCAGCTGGAAGTTTGACAAAAAGATGACCCATTTGTTGGATCGTGATTATTAAAATAATTATCATATGAAGAGCTCTCTTCATCAGAAAATTTTGAAGAACAAGAATTGTCCTGCTCAGCTTCCATATTAGGAGATACTGTTTCTAACAATCTAGTCAGTAGGTTCTCTATTCGGTCTGATTTCTCTTCTAAAGCAACTAACCTCAAATGTTTAGAAGGTGGTCGTTCATCAGACAGAGAATCTGTAGGAGAAAGACGCTTCCTACCACGATTTCCAATTATTGGAGAATTTTGTTCAGGAACATAATCAGTTGCCAATTGACGAGAAGCCTCTTTTCTTGAAATAAGTAAAGGTTTGATATTCGCAACAGAATTTCATGTTAGAAAAAGACTTCTCACTCACAGATCTTGCCTGAGGTTGAAAAGATCTTACAATTCCTACCGTTGGTAGAGAGAAACTGATAGCTTTGAGCAAGTAAGAATGAGGAACATCGCCCACCAAATCTTGCTTTGAAAAATCATGAACCTTCCAGGTTTTCCAATCCTCAGGTAAATTTTGGATAGCCAAATCTTTTAGCTTCTGCAAGGAGATGATGTCTGTTTCCTTTGCTGGCGGGCGCAGATATAATTCTGCGAGAAATACGGTGGGTGGATCCATTATATGAAATGAATGTCAAAATTATGCGAGTGTATGACGTTGTTATATTTTATGTTGACACATTTTAATTAAACATAAAAATTATGATAATTCTTTTTATAATGGCTGCACTGGACGATCCATAAATAATAGAAACTTTCTTTATTAGTAATGATATATTTCAAAGCTGTCAAAGGACGAGCGTTTTTAAATACTAGTACCGGGCGAACAGGAGAAAACATCATTTATCTGTCCAGTCAGAAAACTTGTCATAGGCTGCCAAAGAGCGAACGCTATGAAAAAGCTGCGTAGAGCGAGCTTTCGGAAGTGTTACTCCCATATCTTGGGACAAAAATATGGGTATAGGTTGTCAACGGATGAACGCTATAACTTCCTTGATGTCATATAAAGTCAGGCCTTTTGTACCTAAAAAAAAAGTGTCGAACAAAAAGAAAAAGAGAGATGCTTACCATTAGGTGAAAACCTTTTAGCAAAATTTCAAGTTAATAATAATTAACCTTCGAACGGTACACACCGTTTTGACACACGTCCATACGCTAAGGAAAACAACAAGCGCACTGAAGTTCGCACTACGTGCGGGTCTAGCCACCACAGACGAAAAAAAATGAAGACAACTTCAGGAGGGGGTTTCAAAAGTGTTAAGCATAGTGGTGGCACTCCCATGTATAGTTTTGAAGGCATTATGTTTTAGTGTCCGGGGGAACCGCTAGGTGGCGCTGAGAGTCAGTACAATGCAATGCGCATGTGCAACCATAATATTTTCAAATATTTCGAAATCTCGAAATTGGACATTAGTCGAAGTGTCAAATTGAATTTGTTGTGTTAAGCTTGTTGTATAAAATTTTCTGCAAGTTTTGTTGTGTATATTGTTGTACGTACTGTGTGTACTATTTCGTGCTGATGTAAGGAAATGTGTTGATTGGTAAGTATAGAATTAAAAAAAAATAAAGTACCATTTGCTTGATTTGAGGTTACTTTGTTGTTTTCATATTTCGAAGCAGTAACAAATAAATTGAAAAGGATATAAATAAAAGTCTTTTTGAGAGATTAGGAGGTTTTTTTCTTCAAGCCAATATTGTCGTTTATAAAAATTTCTTTGTTAGAGAAATAACAAATATTATTCTAAGACATAATCTCAAATGTAAAGCCAATTAATCCTTTGCATTACAACAAATCATACTTCTAGTATTTAAATATATATTTTACGTATGAAAAATCTTTTTATATTTATTAATTTTGATCATTTTGAAAGTTTATTTACACGAAATTAAGCGAAATTTAATATTTACGAGAATTTGGGGAAAGCAGAGTTTGGAAACAATTGCTGTCAGGGATTATGTAGGTTCATTTACTTATAGTGTTCGGGGGAACCGCTAGATGGCGCTGATTTTGAAGCCAAGTCTTCAAAACGATACATGGGAGTGCCACCACTATGGTGTTAAGGGCCAGATGAATGAATGAAAAGGGTTGAAAGAGAGCAAGACACACGTCTATTTCGCGAGGAAAGAGGAAAGGGTAATCTCAATGGTCAGGCCGAAGGCACAGACATGAAATGAGGAAATATAATTGATATTTTGTGAGAACTTGTTATAAATATCAGAGTGATTATTCAATTAAAAAAACTAAATATTGGGATCAGCAAAAAAAAATTCTTTTTGGTAAAAATTATTGCGTTTTTTATTCTTATTATAAAGAATAATTTGTATATCTTTGTCACTTTTTTCACTAATGAGTGCAAAATTGGATAAAGTAACCTTTTTAAAAAGGGAAATGTATGTATATATATATATATCTGTTTTTAATTGCAGGTATTAAGTTCGATTTTTAACTAGCATAATACTCTATTAATCAAGCCTTGTAGTTTTCCTATAAATAATCCCTGATGAGGGGGTCTAAATTGGCCCCGAAACATGTTAGTTCCCTAGTAGTATAAAAAGGACGGAGAAAGGAAAAAGCGAGGGGTTCGCAACTCGACCGATGGAGTGTACACTGACTTCAAGTGATTTTTGGTTGACTTTTTCTCTTTTTTTTACATTCTCATCAGAGAAGGAACTAGATTTGTGTAAAATTTGACCTTCCCCCCGTTTTTGCCAAATGTTCACGTTTTGGGACGCCCTGAACCCGAAAAACAGGTTTTTAAGACTGTGTATGTGTATGTATTATGTATGTATGTATGTATGTATGTATGTATGTATGTATGTATGTATGTATGTATGTATGAGAGCACGATAACTTTCGGAAGAATTGACAGATTGGATTGCCCTCTCTTACTGCCGTAAAATGAAGGTCAAGTTCATTAGCCAGCCATTTTGGATAAAAATTCAAAAAATGAGAGCATTTCAAAAATTTTTGAGACAACGCAAGATATGAAAAAAGTTGAAAGGAGAAAAACGTTACTTTTTTAAATTCCTACAAGATTGTCATAATAACTTTTTGAATTTTCTTGAAAAATCGACAAATAAAATTTTGATCGCACAAGAAAATAATGAAAAATAAAAAATTCCATTTTGTGGTTAAACGATACAAGATACGAAGAAAGATGAATATACAAAAGTTGTGAATTTAAAAACAATCTACAAATTTGTTAGGAATCACTTTCTGATAGGTCGCATAGTTTTCGTTTAAATTCGTAAAAAAAAGCATTAAAAATAAGAAAATTTAATTTTTGGACAAACGACAAATGTTACAAAAAAAAAAATAAAAAGACAAAAGTTGTTTAAACAAAGAAGATCTACAAATTTTTCAGTAATTATTTTCTTATAGGATGCGTGGTTTTTTTTTATTAGTAAAAAACAATATTAAAAAATAAAAAATCAATTTTTGGACGCACGACACAAACTATGAAAAAAATGAATTGACATAAGTTGCTCATTCAAAAAAGAGCTACAAATTTGTCATTAATAATTTTCTGATATAGGACGCGTAGTTTTTGTTTCAGTCGTAAAAAATAACATTAAAGATAAAAAAATTAAATTTTTTGGAAAACGACACAAGGAACGAAAAAAAAATTATTCAACAAAATTTGTACACCCAAAAAGGATCTACAAATTTGTTATTAATAATTTTTAGATAGACCAAGTAGATTTTGTTTTAATCGTAAAAAACAAGATTGAAAATATAAAAAATTAAACTTTTGGATAAACGACACAAGAGAAGTAATAAAAATGAAAAAAAAGTTGTTCAACCAAAAAAAATCTACAATTTTTTAAAAACTCTTGTTATAAAAACGTATTAAAAATAAAAAAAATTACCTTTTTGGCAAAAGGACACAAGCTACAGTAACATTTTATTTAAGAAAATGTTTCGCCTAAATATATACTATATCTACTCAAAACCACTTTACGCTAAGATGCGTATTTTTAGTTCAAATCGTAAAAAATATCATTAAAAATAAACAAATTAAACCTAATTAGTCACATGGGGTGAAATTCACCTCAAAAGATTTTTGAGCTCCTCGTAGAGTCCCTAAATACCTTAACTTCGCCGATTTTAATTAATTATTAAGACGCAAATGGCAGCGTACCGAAGGTAGGCATGTATTAGTTAATATTTTAATGAATAGTAATAACAATCTCACAACCTATAAATCTCATACAGGACTTCCGCGCAGTCAAAAATGGAAGATAGCTCTATATTGTGGATCCGGGAGTATGACAAAACTCTACTGACGATTCTATTGCATAAGCGCATATACGGGAGAACTCCGAAGGGCATCCAAAAGTGTAACATACTCTAGTGCCCAACCATAAATCTCATAGAAGTTTTCTGCGCAGCCGTAAGAGCAACCTAACTCTACTACGCAACCATAAATGCAGCAGCCTTTTACTGTTTAGCCCAAAGTATTACAGAACTCTACTGTGCAACTTTAACACCAAATACCACCATGTATTTATTGAAAAACAAAAATACTATTTATATTGGTAGCAGATCCAAATACTCATTTGCGAAAAAATTTTCTAATCGGATCCGAAACTTTCAAGTTCAAGTTATACTAAATCTTTCGGGCCTGGTTTTGAACATTACTGGTTTCCAATTGATAGTGAAGACTTTAAAAAAATGTTAATTTGCAATTCTCAAACAGATTCGAATATTACGGATTCAACATAAACAAATTTAGATTAAATTCGTACTTATTCCGGAGAAACTCGTATTTAGTAGTAGTAGTATACCATTAAGCCATTTCCCTTTCGGGGTAGGCGTGACACTACCCGATTCGGGTAGTGTTTCTAGGTTGATAACTTGTAGTAAATAACTACAAGTGTGGGCTCACCACACCCACGATGTGCCAACAGCACTCAGTTTTCTCGAATGGTCACCCATCCAAGTGCTAACCGCGCCCAACGCTGCTTAACTTCAGTGATCTGACGAGAACTGGTTTTTTCAGCATGGTATGGCTGTTGGCCATAATCGCACAAATTCCTAATTGCGAAAAGCTTAAAAATGTACTTAAAATTTTAGGTCTGTTACCATATTCACTAATAGAATTAAGCATAACTCAGAGCAAAAAACTCAAATAACATGCGTATTTAATCACACAAATTGTTAATTGCGAAAAGCCTAAGAATTTACTTAAAGTTATAGATCTATTATTATATTCACCAATAGAATTAAGGATAACTGCCAAGGATAACACCAGAGTATAAACGATCCTCATTTTTTCCAATTATAGGAAAAACTGATTATTGCGTTAATGAAGTATTTTATGTAACTAATGAATAATCTGTTGTTTCATTATTATACCACAGTCGTTATCTCATGGCAGACAGATGTCAAGCTTGTCCTTCAGAGATATTTATATTTCATAAATCAGTTCAAGGAAAGAAATTTAGTTAGTAAATTCGTTAAAACTGATATCACAATTTATTCAATCATTTACGTTTTAGAGAAAACTTGTTTACATAGAAGATCAAACAGTGTCTACTATATAACGGTCCATTTGAAGCTTCGAAAAACTAATATAAATTCTAAAAGAATTGGAAATTATAAAACTGATAATAAACTTAAAAATACGTAAATTGAAAAACGTCCTGATTATAAAACTATAAACGTATGAACGTTTTCTTTTTTGAGTCAAAACAAGTTTTCAGAGGCTCGAGAAACTGCTAAGATTGGAGGCTTTTCGGTCATTTGCGACAGCTTTCATGCACACCGCCCTCCTCTTGAAGCGCCGCACAGTGGGGCAATTTTTCTCAACCGGCGGCAATAATCTGTAACCGCGTCGTATTTCTATTAAAATTAATGAAACTTGTGTACCGAATGTTTAGGTATCGCTGAATTCGCACTAGATGCCGTAATTTTGAAAATTAAACTTGCAGCTGTAGTATAAGCTTCCAGAGTAAAAGACATGACTCACGAGTGAAATAGTCCCAGCTGAAAATTCCTGTACAGGAACCTCGAAGGATCCTGTACATGTTCCTGTACACGAACCTGCACAGGTAATCTTGACGGTTCCTGTGCAGGAATTTGGCGAAGGAAACTGTACATGATCCTGCAAAGGAAGCTGCACCGACAAAGGAACCTTTGAATGATCCTGTACAGGTGCCTGTACAGAATCTTGTACAGGATCCTTTATAGAAAGCCGTAATAGGAACCTTTGGAAGGATCCTGTACAGAAACACGTATATGGTCCTTTACAGAAAGCCACTGCGAAAACTGATGTCGCTTAGAGCTATAAACTTGCCTTCCTTTTATTCCCTTGAAGAATCAACTCACTATCGAGAGAGCCAAGCCACCAGCGAACCCTCGCGGATTAGTTCCTAAGCAGGTTCATGTATAGGATCCTGAACATGTTCCTGTACATGAACCCACACCTCAATTGACTCTGTGAAGGAACCTGTACAGGACCATTCAAAGGTTAGCTTGTATACAAGTTCCTTTACAGGATCATGTACAGTTTCCTTCGCCAAATTCCTGCACAGGAACCGTCAAGATTACCTGTACAGGTTCGTGTGCAGTTTCGTGTACAGGAACATGTTCAAGATCCTCCGAGGTTCCTGCACAGGAATTTCCAGCTGACGTCAGAGAGACGTAGCAACAGATTTCTGCATTGAAGATTACGTATCGTCAGTTTTTAGCGTTAGAAAGACGTAGCAAATTTTTTTGTATTAAAAGGACCCGGTGTTAGTTTTTTTTAGTCCCATGTCGAAGACAGACGTAAGTCTTAAGTTATGGAAGTATATAGACGTACCAACATTGAAACATTTTAAAAGAAGATTGTATTTTAAAATAATATTATGCACAGGAAATTAACTGTTAATAGTCATTAACTAATAATTAATATTAATATGTTACTCATAATTATAAATTAAAAGGTACCTTTAATACGAACTTATTACCTTGTGATACAGGTGAATTTCAAAATTGGCACATGTAAACTTATAAGCTGGAATATATTCTTAATTTACTAAATTTTTAATCGGTACAAGGAGAGGTTAGGAATTGTATCTCTTTTTAAGCTGAAGCATTCTTTTGCTCAAAAAAATATTATAATATTGTTTCAATTATTTATAATACCAATAAGAAAGTAAGTGGTTAATATTTTCAAAAACGTATCTTTAATGTTTTGATGAAGGATTTCGTTATTTTAATTCCAACAGTGTATCTTGTTACTAATATTATTATACGAAGAAACAATATAAATAACAGCTATATAAAAATAAGTAGAAGAATAATTATAATTAAAATTATAGACAGGTATTTTAATATGCCGATTATACATTTATTTTTAGTTTTCTAAAGTTTTTGAAAACAAAAAAAACATTTCGTTCAATTTGTAGAAAATATTTTTTTACTCCTAATTTATTGCAGAATTTGTTCAGATGTAGACATTTATTCAACACTGGTTCAAAGTAGTTCATAAAAATTATATCTTTTTTGACAAACATTGGCTCTCACAGATATCATGTAAGTCACTTTTTTCTGAACTGATACACCTGATAAATTTCAATAAGTCTGGTATAAACGGTGAAATTTCATGCTTCTTGCATTCGATTAATTGACGATTATTTTGGATAAACTTGCCTTTAAAATATATTTGAACTATCGGGTTTTTAACTATTTTTTACCGGAAATGGATCATGACTCTTATAAGAACCTGCAAGAAATTCCAAATAAAAAATAAATTATAAAATTTAAAGCAAAAAGTTTTTCCTACTTTGAAAAATCTTAGACAGCTGAAAAATAAATGTATGAACAGTACATGATTTATTCTATAACATCTTTTAAGCAAAAGAAAGGTTAACCTTAAATAAAAAAATACCTAACCTCTCCTATAGAAGTGGTTAAGACATTTTTCAATTGCAATTTTTTTCATTGCTACTATAGTAGCAATTACAAATTTAGTAAATTAATAATACATTCAGCTTATAAGTTTCCATGTGCCGATTTTTAAATCCGAATTCCAGTAAAATCTGTGAACATTTTCATTTTTCAACTAATAAAAACGTGCAAAATAATTTATTTATAATAAAGGCAGTAACATTTTAGTATGTAAATGTCTTCTTTAATTATTAAACTAGATTGCAATCAAGTTATAGCCTCCTAAACTATAGAGCTTAAATATTTAACCTGTTTTGGAGATAAAATGTTCATATTTAAGATGCCTTACAACTTACAATTATGAGTAACATATAATTAATATATAACGCCAATCGTCGCGTCTTTTTTATATAAAAAACAATTGCTGCATCTTTCTTACACTAAAAACTGGCGATACGTCTTTTTAATGCAGTAATATATTACGAAGTCTATCTGACTATTTCTATCTAGGTTTTGTGTTCTACGTCTATTCGTTATATCTGACTTTATTCAATCACGAAAGATTTCATTATTAGGCTTTAAGATTTAATAAAGTAATTAAAGGCGTTAACGGCGTCGAAGGTATTTGTGTTAGAGTTGGGTTTGTACCAAAATCTGAATTTTCTACGTTCTACATTCTACTTCACGCATTTTGGCAATGCAATCAAGTAATCCGTTGAGAAGTAGTTTGCCTAATTTGACAGAATGGGTCGTCTGGTGTTCATCCTACCATTTACAGAGTTATGAGCTCAGGGATCGAACGCCCGACCCCTAATGCCAGGACAATCTTCATAACTTGAGGATAATATTTGGTTTAAAGCCTGAAGCAGGAATAACTTTACGATGAATGCGTTACTGTTCCCCTATGGAAGTTTTCGAAACTATATACTGTCTAGTAATAAAATGTCCTGAGTTTCTCAAGATAAATAAAAATAAAATTCAAATAAATGGGTATTAGCTATTTGTAATACAATTTCCCAAAATAGGCTATTGCGGACAAGTGCGAAAACGTCCCATTTCCAATCCTTTATGGTGGGTTTCAGCCAAATTTGTGTAAAGTTTTGTTCAAAGAATTTTCAAGAATATTTATTTTGCCCGTATGAAAAGTTACCTGTCTCTGAAGTGCGAATGCTCGTCCGTTGCCGCGCATTTGAAAAATATATGTTTCAAAGTGCGCATGCGCCAATATTGTTCTTGTACAGTCTCATGGATTGAAGCACTTCGCATATGATTTACAGGCATGGAAGTCCTTACTTTCGAGGTGGGTGTTGAAAAAATAATATATACGAGTAACACAGTAAAAACTCTGGTCCAGATCCGAAAAAACTCGAAGCAGTTCGGAAATTCACCATCATCAAAAATGAAAAAAATATCAAGCAGTTTTTTGGTTCAGCTGGATATTATCGACGTTTCATTGACGGATTTTCAAAAATTGCGAGTCCACTGACACAACTTTTGAAAAAGAACACCCCCTTTAATTAGACGGAAAAACAACAAAATGCATTGGATATTTTAAAGCAAAAACTTTATTACGGGGGTAATGCCAAGGGGGGGAAGTAGAAGATGGAAAGCCGAGATAAGGGCAGAGACACAATGAAACGCCTGAAAGTACAGAAATAAAAGCGGGTTTTATTGCCACTTACAGTCTTGATGGCGGGCCAACAGATCGTGGCTGTAACTGTTTGGCAGAATAGTTGGTTGAGCTATCCTCCGTAAGTTGGTGGTCCTAGTGAAGACGCTGCCAGGAAGTCGGGATCCAACTCGGGAAATCGCAGGTCGGCGAAACCAAGATAATCCGTTTTGGACGAGATGATCCTCTCCTCACTGGCGTTGGGTGGCACTCTAACAACGGACGCGATTGAACCAGTGGTCACGGGCGAGCACTCTTTGAGACTGAGTAGCCCGGCGACGGCACGCAAGTCGCCGAAGCTTTTGGACCCCTCGGGGGCTTTCGCCTCGACTCGGATGCGGCCCGGCAACCCTTTCGTGCAGGGCCGTACCGAGTCCCTATTTGTGGTGATCATTTTGTTACACCCCCCCCCCCTCCCCCACGGAGGTTCGGGTTTATACGGGAAATTTGATCAAGTTCTTTGTTCAGTTCCTGTATGGTTTGCGAGTCTATGTATATGTCCAGTTCCCAAGTGTCACTTGTTGTTTTTTCGTGGTTAATTATTGTTATATTAATGTCTAGTAAGTTTTGAATTTTCTCGTTAATGTATTCCCGTCCCCCTTGTCTGTATGTTTTCCGTCATCGTTTGGGGTTGAGTAATTTTGTCTGTATCTAAATGGTCTGTTATTGCAAAAGGAGTAATGTATTATGTAAATAGGTTTTGGTATAAAATTTCCACAAAATTGGCATTTAAAATTTTCTGGTTTGTTTTTAAAATTGTCTTTGAAGAACGTGGTGTCCTCGTTGATTTTTTGCTGCCAATTATCCTCCATGGTTCCTGGGTTCCTGTAGCAAGTATATAAAAAAAGGTTTGTTGTTTGGAGTCGTAAATTGTTTCGGTTTCGTTATCAGTATTAAGTTTGTTTCATTATAATATTATGTTATACAGTATGGAATCGAGTTGGAGTACACTAGTCGTGGTATTAAGTTAGGCTTAAATTAAGTAGTCGTTATGGTAAGTTGACATGATTTTCGTATTCTCAGCCTAATATTTATCCGATTTTCAGTATTGGCAAAACTATATTGGCTTAAAATTAGATGATAATTATTTCAATCGATTTCACATTAAGTGCTAGTGACGCAATGTCGAACTATTTTGAGTATAAATGATGAGAGATTTGTTCGAATTTAAGTATCAACGCGGTTGGTATAATTTTAATCTTTTTTTAATTTAATGTTGAGAGATTGTAGTAATTTTGTGTGTTCTGCTCTCCTTTTGTCCCATAATATTTATTTCCGTCTTTTCTTCTTCCGATTGTCCGTAGTACAGTTTTACGCGTATTATCGTTTGTCGTGACAATCGTTCCGCCGTCGGTCCTCCTTTGGTTTATTTTGTTACCATTTGTTTTGTCTCTCTGTATCCTCCTTCGTATTTTTCAAAGACAGAGTAGCATTTTTTTATGTAGTTTTTTTCGTATTCTTCCTTTTTTAGGTTAAGTGAGTTCCAGTTTGTGAGTCCTCCTATTGCTCCTTCTTCTTGCTCGGTATTTTCTTGTTGATTCGTCTCCTGTTGTTCTCTTCGGAACATCTGGCGTATGTGGCGGTGTGGATGGTAGGTTATGAAGTTCTCTGGGATGCCTGCTTTGCGTAGTTTTAATCATTGTATGGCTTTGCATCTTGAAAAGTGGTCCAGAATTGTAGGTTCGTGCATTTGGTTCATGCACATTCTGCACACTCCACTGTAGTCAATTATTCTGAAATTAAAAATTCGTACTGTCTTTTTGGTCTGAATATCTAGTGATTCGGTTTTCAAAATTTTAATTGAGTCTGTATTTGGTCTTTGAGTTTTTGGGTTGGTTTATATTGTTAATCAATATTCTGATTTAAACTCATTAATATTGCCCACGCCTATGTGCCATTATCTGTATTTACATTTTATAATTTAAAATCGTTTACATTCCATCAAGGCCTATTCACTCTCGAATCAGACAAACCTTAACCAAACGATTTCACGCGATTCAAAAGATTTCATATGATTTCAGTTTGTGTAATACTGTAAATACCAAACTCTCCGCATAGTTACTTTAACCTTGACGTTAACACTATGATTTATTCAGAGTACGCACTGCCGCGAACGATGCCGAGGAACGACGACGGTATATCTAACGATTGCTGTTGACTCGCATTGATTCGCTCCGACTCACTCCTTATTTTCACTGACTCCACTGATTCCGTGCACTAACTTACGTTATTTCCCTTATTCAGAGCGTTAGTTGCTCTAACTTTCGATCTCAGACATCTTTCTCGATGAGAAGGTGAATTAAATTTGTTACTATTTTTAGTAAGATTTAATTAATGAAAATAAATAAATAAGTAGTGAGAGTAAGTTCCAAGTATTTTATTATTATAATTTCCAGAATGAAAAGCCTCTTGAGAGTTTTTTAATGATCACTAATTCTGAAAAAAGAGAAAGGAGTTTGTTTTCTAAAAAATTGGCTATTGAGCATACATAGGTGATTTTGGATTTATAATAATTAATAATTTCTTGAATTTGTCCCTAAAGTCCATGAATTTGATAATAATTCAAACAAATTTTTATTTTATCTTCTAATACTTTAAATTCAGTGCATATTTAGGTAAAATTAATATGGGTACTATATTAAATTCAATTTGAACCGCTTAAAATTCTCAACTTTTCAAGTAAAAATATTGCATTTTCAACAAGAAAGATGAATTTTTAACTAAATACTTAAATTTTCAACCAAACATATTAATTTTCTACCAAACATTAATTGTCTACCAAAAAATACTATTTTTCAAGAAAATAATGAATTATCAATAAAATAGTTGAATTTTTAACAAAAAATTATTAATTTTCATCTTAATAGTTGAGTTTTGAACTAAAAAAAGATCAGTTTTCAACAAAAAATGGAATAGTTACATTTTCAGTTGAAAAAATTAATTTTTAGTTGAAAAAATTAATTTTCCTCCGATAAAACGAACAAATTTTCAAACAAAAAAGACTAATTTTCCGAAAAACTATTTAAATTTGCAAACAAAGTGATTAATTTTCAACTAAAATAATCAATCTTCAACTGGAGTATTTGAATTTTAAACCAAAAAGATAATTTTTCAACCAAATGATGAATCTTTAACCAAAAAGTTAATTTTTAACAAAAGAGTTTAACTTTCAATCAAGTAATTAATTTTGCATTCCAAAAAATATGTATTCTGAACGAAAAATCTAGAAGTTGATATTTCATCCAAAAAAGATTTTTATTTTTAATCAAAAACAGTTGAATTCAACCAAAAAAGACGACTTCTCAACATAAGTTTAATTTTCAACTAAGAAAAAATTTTCAGTTAGGAGAGAGAAAGAATTGCAAAAAAAAACTGTTGAATTTTTAAGGTAAAAGATACATTTTCAACCAAGAAGAATAATTTTCTACCAAAAGGAACGAATTTTTCGTCAAAATAAATAGATAAACTTTCATTCAGATACTTGAATTTTCAACTAAAAACGATAAATTTTCAACCAAAAATAGAAACGAGAAACTTTTAGCTAAGAAAATTAATTTCAAACAAAGAAAAAACGACGTTTCAACAAAATAGTTCAATACAGTAATATAAAGCTACGTTTACCAATTAATAATTATTGTTATTCAATTTTATATTGAAATTTAAAAAAATAAGCACGCTCTCGAAAAAATTCTCTGACTTTAAAAAAAAATCCCTGACATTTCCAGGTTTTTCCAAGTATATCAAAATTCCCTGACAATTCCAGGTTTTCCAGGCAGGGTAGACACACTGTCTAAAATGTAAACACTAAAAACGAACTTCTCGAATGGGATGCAGAATTGCAGTTGAAGAAGTATTGAGTCATTTTAGTAAAAAAGATATTTATTTATTTCTCGTTCGCACCGGAAGTGTAAGCTTTAAACTTGTAACATATCCATAGAATGATTTATAATATATAAATAAATAAGAATGCAGGAAAAACGCAAATATAACACCCGGCGCTATCTGACGTTATTTTCATTAAGCTCGCCTTGATTCTCCCTGATTCTCTTAGATTCGCTTCTTAATCGAACTGACTCACTTCTTAAACGCACTAATCTGGTTCTTAAACTACTGACTTCGCCGTTAACTCGCTTGATTCCTACTGACTCGTTTATTGCGCTTAGTGATTTCAACGCAATACAAAGATTCCTAATGATTTCATTAGATTTCTAAATTTTATGCGTTATTCATACGATTTCGTATAACTTGGCGTTGTTTGTGATTGATTTCCTACCCATTTCAAGCGTTAGAAACCCATGATTCGAGAGTGAATAGGCCTTGCATTCCATTCTCCGATACTTTTTCCTCTAAGATGTTTTAACTCGTAAATCGTTGGGGAAATTTTCTTTTTAATAATGGATTAAATTAAATGAATTATCTGCTTTATTTGACAGTTTCGTTACTACCTTTAGTACCATGTCGCCTATTTTATATTCCAAGGGTCTTCTTCTTAAGTTAGAATTACTAGCCTGTCTTTCATTAGCTTTTTGAGATTCCTCGTATTTTTTATTATAACAAATTTTTCCTAACTCATTTTTCTTAATTTTCTTCCTAATTCTCGGTTTACTTAAAGTAAATGAGTTTTGTGTACTTGAGTTGTCGCTCGTTTCTGGGGTGGACATGCTCTCTAGGGCTTGGAATTTGTTGCTCGTTGGAATGCTCATTAGGCTTGGGATATCCTTTATAGGGTTTTTTACTGGAATTTGGGTGTTTTTGATTTTTTGGGGTCGGCGTTGGTTGACAGGTATTGGGAGGATTTCGCTATCTTCTAACTTTAAACTATTTTTTTTAAACTCTCTGGTACTTTTAAAGTTAATTTTACCTCCGAATTTCGGTTTAGTCTCTATTCTATTATTTTCTTCTTCTTTAATTCCTGGATTGTTCCTAATTTTTTCGTTTTTAACTTCTTTATTAACTTTTACTGCCATGTCAGGTTTAATTTCGATTATTGGGGTGAGGAGTGATGTAGGGTATGCTTCCATAGGATAGCGGGTTGGGGGACTCCCAGGTAGCCACCAGGTCTCTGAGTAGTAATCTAGGGTCATCCGTAGAGCTTTTAACATGTCTGTACCCAAAATGGCTACGGCTTTTAATTTTGGGACTAATCTGAACATGACGTGTTTCATTTTATTCCCGATTATAATTGGGATTACCGCTTGTCCCATTATATCTACAGTTTCTCCATTTGCGACCATTAATTTGTGTGAAACTGGTTTGAGAATTGAAATTTTGGAATTTTTTATTTCTTCCAATAATTCGTTGCCCACGTAGGAACGTGTGGCACCTGTGTCTACTAGAATTCGAAACAAATTATTTCCGAATTTTTTCATTAGGTGGAAACGCGTTTCTGGCGCTTCGTCCTTATCCGAATTTAAATATTCTGGCGTTTCGGTATTAGTTTGTGATATTTTTGGTTCTAATACCCGCCCCTCCAGTTTCCCTGGTTGTATGTGTATTATGGGCATTCTCTTTTAAAATGACCCGTTAAACCGCAGTGATAACAATTACTATTGTTTGTTGTAATTTTTGTGCGCGAATTTAAACTCTGATTTTTGTTTTGATCGGAATTTATTTTGTCTTGGGAATCTTTATTGGAATTATTATCGCGTTTTTGGTTTTTATTTTCGTAATTTGGTTTTTGGGAATTTTGTTTATTATCCTTGTTATTACTTCCTGAACTATTTTCGGCTTTTTCCTTTGGGAATTCAATCATCGGATTGCTTTGACCTTGATTTGAGCCCAATGACATTTTGTTGAACATCGGTAACATTTGGTAGTAGGGGTTGTAAAGGTACCTGGATCTATTGTTTGTGAATCTGGGTAGGTAATTTGGTTGAAAACTAGGTGGAAATCTAGGTCTAAAGTTAGGTCTGAAATTTTGTTGGTATTGATTGGAAAAGGTAGAACTGGAAATCCAAATGGTGAAAATGGGAATTGATTTGTATGGGTTTTTACCCTGGTTATTCTGACTTTGGTTTCCGTTTTGGTTATCCTTTTGGTTGTTTTTATTTTCCCTTAAATCTTTATTATTATCCGAATTATTTTTATCCCCACTACTGTTGCTACGTTTTTGTTCCACTTTATCCTCTATTTTAGGTTCAGTAATTTGTAAGACTTGCCCTCGAATTTTGGATTTGGCTAGCTCAGTTTCCCACTCCTTACCTAAGTCTTCTAATTCCTCAAAAGTTTCAAAATCGTTCCTTTTTATGTACATTTTGTATTCTATTCTAAGGTTTTCATACGCTCTACGTAATTCCATTCGCGGTTTTTTCTGGGGTATAATTTTGTGAACAGTTTTCTAATTTCTGTCAAGTATGAGTGTATGTCTTGTGTCCTTTTTTGGTTACAAAATTTGATTTTTTGTCTAATTTCCTCGGAAAATTTTTCATCTATATATGCGTTTTTAAAATCTTCGAAAAAGTCCGATAAATGTCTCCAGGAATTTTTATTTATCTCGCACCAATCTTTTGTGTCTTCAATTAGTAGGGCGTCTAAATTTTCTAAAATGTCACGGTCATTTATTTTTTAACCCCTTTTGAATCTTTTTAACTGATCTAAGAAATTCGCGGGACTATCGTCTTTATTATTACGAAATTTAATTGGCCATTTGCTCATAATTTTAAATGGAGTTTGTATCATGCCAAAAGGGAAAAATGTTGCTGGAATTGTTTGATTATTTGTATTATTTTCCGGTTCGTTATCCGTGGCTGGGTTATTTGTGTGGATTCTAGAATGTCTGTTTGACCTATTACTTATTGTCGAGAGTCTACGTCGTCTGTTTTGATTTGATGTGTTTCTGTCCTCTAATGGTTCACTGTCCTCTGAGGTTTGTAATTTTAGGTTATTACTTCTTGTTTGGTTGTGGTTTTCGGTAATGTTGTGAGAAAGTTTATTTTCATCTTTTAATTGTTCCCTTAAATTGAATTGGACTGAACATTTATTATGGGATTCATTTCTATTTTTCCTGGCATTTGGTTCGATTATTTTCTTTCTATGTTCGAATGAGCTTTTTTCCGGCGGATCTAGTCTAATCTCTGAATTTTTTCCCCTTTTTCCCCTTTCTTTAAAGAATCTTTCTTCATGATCCCCAAAGAGTGTATTGTCAATGGGGTCAAAGGTTCTGTTTTGATTTTGTGTAATGTCATGGTGTGAGGGTTGGTTATTTTGAGTTTGAGTTCGTTCAGTGCATGCTGATTGAGTCTGTCTGTTTCTGTCTAAGCTATTGCTATTCATTGGGGTTTCTGGGTTTTTTCTTACAAAACCTCTACCGCGACCTATCGACCTATTTATTATTTTAGGGATAGCGCCCGTGTTTTTGGGTGTGCGTGGGACCATAGTTTCGATTATTGGTCTCGTAGTGGCGCTGTTTGAATTCCTTTTTTGGATTGGAAGTGCAGCGGCATCTTCCAAATCCAAACTATCATGGTCGCTTAGGTTATTAAAAGGGCTAGCCATTGCGTTTTTGACTTTACCCGACCTGAGCTTCATTTATTTTTAAAATCGTGTTAGAACTTGTATTTATTTGATGCTCTGTATGATTATCCGATTTAATTTCTTGGGTACAAATTTCAATTTCGTTTGGAAGTTTCTAATTAGGATTCTCATTAAATATTTCATTGTTGGGTACTTCGAAAATGTCTTTATTTTCGTTCTCCTGCTCTTTGTTTACAATATACGTCACGTGACCTTGTCGCGGGCAGTAAGGATACGGGTTGCGCGTGGGGACTCGTTACCGCGATGCGAATTTCCGCCTGGTTGAGAGGTTGTGATTTTCGACCATCGTGAAAATCTATGCTTTTCTTTTTAGGTTTTTGGGGCTCTTTTTGCTAAGGAAATTTTAATTCCCATGAGTCGGGTTTTATCCTCAGAAATACGATTATTCGTTTGCCTAGGTTTTTTACTTACCTTTAACCTCGATTTTAAACTATTCTTCCTTAAGTATTGATTAATTTCCACTTAGTTTCTAAGTGAAAATTGTCTTTCGAAATCAATTTCCGTTTTTGGTTTCCTCTATTCTTTCCATCACGTCAAAATTTGTATTTCTGGGACACCCTGAATAGATGTCCGGTTTGGTTTTTAACTGAGGAAATTTTAGTTTAGTTTAAAAATGTTGATCAGCTTTTCGTAATTAGACACCCTATATTAGGTTTCTCTACGAGGTTTCTACATTTTTTTTTAAATTGGATGAGGGCATTCAGATTTATTTTTGCAATTCCTAATTAAGGTTTTAATTACGTTTTAGATTGTCGCACAGTTCGAAAATATTGTTATTTTCGACGTACGACCCTTTGTTTATAAGATACGTCGCGTGACCTTGGCGCGACTCGCGGGTTGCTCGCTGTACGTGCGAACTTGTTTGCACGTTTCGTCCGGTTCAACGATAAGAATATTTAGTAAGAATCAGAATTCGCTGTTTCTCTTTTTTGCATGTTTGCTTTCTCGTGATAACATTTTTATTTCTTAAGACACTAAATTTTTATTTTCCGGAAAGAAATGTAATAATTTTTTCGGATTTTTTCTTTGCATTGCTTTATAAATCGATTCTAGGCTTTTTCCCTTAATCTTTACTCGACTCAGTTTTTACTTTTCCGCGAGAAAATTGTTACTTAGAGTTCCGTTTGTGGTTTTATTTTTAAGTAATCCATTTAGGCTGAATTACTTTACCCGGGTACCTATTAATATTTATTCATTCAAGGCATGTTTGTGTACATATATAAATTAATGTCATTATAGGTTTTCATGAGCATAAATAAATTCCTAAATTCACAGGTTCATATAAATCACAAGTACATATGAAAAAACGGTATAAAAATGATACATATATATCAATAAATCGGATATAATGGTAGATCTGGCAAAAATATTAGGCATAAGGATCAATTGGCATGCAACAATACATTTTTGTTAGAGTAAGAGACAAGAGAGTGAGAGTCGTAAACGATGATTGACTTAGAATTGTGTTCCTTTTTCTCGGCAGGTTTCATGGTTGTTCAAATAGGAAAAGTGTGGGATTTTAGGTTGGGCGCCAGGTATTACGGGGGTAATGCCGAGGGGGGAAGTAGGAGATGGAAAGTCGAGATAAGGGCAGAGACACAATGAAACGCCTGAAAGTACAGAAATAAAAGCAGGTTTTATTGCCACTTACAGTCTTGATGGCGGGCCAACAGAGCGTGGCTGTAACTGTTTGGCAGAATAGTTGGTTGAGCTATCCTCCGTAAGTTGGTGGTCCTAGTAAAGACGCTGGCAGGAAGTCGGGATCCAACTCGGGAAATCGCAGGTCAGGGAAATCAAGATAATCCGTTCTGGGCGAGATGATCCTCTCGTCACTGGCGTTGGGTGGCACTCTAACAACGGACGCGATTGAACCGGTGGTCATGGGCGAGCACTCTTTGAGACTGAGTAGCCCGGCGACAGCACGCAAGTCGCCGAAGCTTTTGGAACCCTCGGGGGCTTTCGACTCGACTCGGATGCGGCCCGGCAACCCTTTCGCGCAGGGCTGTACCGAGTCCCTATTTGTGGCGCCTGAATTTCACTAAACCCTTTATTTTAACCACGGACGCTTCTGCATGTACGATAGGAGCAATTTTATCTCAGGGAACCATAGGAAAAGACATAGCCGTAAATTATATTCCGCGAACATTGAACGATGCAGAAAAAAATAAGCCTCTTACCAAAAAGAAGCTTTGGCAATTATTCATGGGGTACAATAATTTAGACCTTATCTTTATGGACGAAAATTTACTTTGGTCACTGATCACAAACCACTGGTGTGGTTGCAGAATTCGAAAGATCCATGCTCTAGAGTTACGAGGTGGAAATTAAAATTAGCCAAGTACGACTTTGACGTTATATACAAGGTAGGTAAGGCCTGACCCCATTGATGATCCTGTAAATAAAAATATAATAAATTATATGAAACCGATGAAATCTGAATTAAAAATAATATAGAAACAATTGGAGGCTTCTGTTTCCGGTACCGATCGTAAGAGAACTCTTTTGTTTCAAGTGTTAGTTTTTTGGCTTTGGTGAAGGGAATTGGCGTGTGTGGATGCAGAAAGGGCAGTGAGTGCGGAGATCAGGTGTAAAGGAAGAAGGGTGAGTGAAGGCAAAGGTGTAAATGGTGAAAGTAAGTTTTGTGAAGTATAAATTGGAGCGGGCGAAGTTTTTGAGGTTAGGAGCAGTAAAAATAGTTTCTTGGCAAGGGGGCAAGAGGTAGGTGAGTAAAGAGCGGGCAGAGAGCGGGAAATATCGCGGATCACTGGGTAAGGTAGGATGCCGATGGTCAGATGTCCACAAACGGGCGCCAGAGGGCAACAGTCAAGTGAGGATTGCACAGAACAGGCAGCCGAAATAAGAGGTGACGATGATGAGAGCGCGGTTAGTGGGGAGAAGGGGGAAGATGACAGTAGCGATGAGGAGATGTTAGAGCCATAAACGCGGGTAACCCTCTAACCTACAGCGCCTTAACAAGCTAGGCAGCGCGGGCTCGAATAGGAGTTTAGACGAATGGCGAAAAAAGGTGAGCGGGACCAGTAGTGAAGGGGAAGAAAAAAGAAGAAGAGAGGAAGGGGACGATGAATAAGAAAGAGACAAAGAAAGCAAGAAAGTTTGGACTAAACGGAAAACACCAGAAAGAGATAGGGGGGATGAAGGAATGTTTGAAAAACTAGAGTCTCTCATAAAAGGGTTTAGAGAGGAAACAAGGAAGAGACTGGATGATATGAATAGGGATATGAATAGGCAGGGAAATGATGTAAGGGGGGAAGTGAGAAAAGTGAGAGAAAAATGGGAAGAGTGGGATAAACTCTGGAAAGAGGAGAAGGACAAGGTATGGGGTAAACTAGAGATCATAAAGAAACGATAGAAAGAGGATGACGCAGAGAGAAAAAGTGAGATAAACAGTTGGAAGAACGGGTAAACTACTTAGAAATAAGGAATGAGCATATGGGGAAAGAAACAGAGAGTGCGGAAATAGGAAAAGGGAGTAATAAGAACGTGCAAAATGAGAATGAAAGATTGAAGAAGAGACTAAGTGAGATTGAAAGGAGATTGAAAAGGGAAGAAAGGACGAAGAGAAAAAATAGCATAGTAGTTAAGGGACTGATAGTGGAGAGTGAAACAGGGGAAGCGGAAATCAAAAATCTTATGAGAGATATTGGAGTAGAAGGTAGAAGGAGTTAAGAGAATAGGAGGGACGAAGGAAGGAAAACAAGGAATGTTTATAGTAAAAGTAGGGAGTGAGGAGAAGAAAAAAAATATTGAAAAGAAGAAGGGAAGAAGGGTAAGAATTGGAGAGGATTTGACATGAAGGGAGAGGATAGGGAGATACAAATAGAGCAGAGGGCATGGGTAGAGAGGAAAAAGGGGCACATGGTATGGATACTGAGAGGCAGGATATGGATAAATGGGGAGGAATGGTTCTGGGACGAAGAATCAGAAGAAATAAGGAAAAAGGATAAAAGAGCTTTCTGAAATGTGTCAGGTTTGAAGAGCAATAATGAAGGATTTTGGAGGGAGCTAGAAAAGTGGGATGTGATTATGATGAGTGAAACCTGGGCGGATGAGAAGGACTGGAAGGGGATGAAAAAGATGTTACTGAAAGGTTATGTCCGGAAGATGTAAGAAGCAAGAAAGGAACACGTTAAAGGGAGCGGGATGGGCAGCATGTTTTCAGGGGTGAGAAAAGAATTGGCAATAAAAGGGAGAAAAGAGGGGGACAGGGAGCAAAATGATGGAACAATGGTAAGAAGGATTATAATTGAAAAAGTCAAAATAGCGGTGGTTTCTGTATATATGTAGAAGAAGAGGGGAAGAGAAAGACTGGAGAGTAATAAGGAGGTGGGTGGAGGAGAAGAATGAAGTGTTGGTGATGATAGGAGGTGACTTGAATGCATGGACTGACGAACAAGAGGAAGGGATTTGGGATGAGGAAAAGGAAGCTTATATAAGGATCTCCAAACATAGCGAGACAGACCGGGAGGGGAGGAGGTTACTGGACGTAATGGGAGAAACAGGTTGGTTTATATGTAATGGCAATATGAAAGGAGAAGAGGAAGGAGAGATCACATTTATAGGTAAGGGGAAAACAGTAATAGACTATATCCTAGCGGAAAAAAGAATGAGTTCCTGGTAATAGCTACACTTAAGGCTGGCGTCCGTAAGAGCGACAGAGGGAGAAAGGAAAGAGGCGAAGAAAGGAACTGGAAAATGGGAGTCTGGAGGTAGATAAATTAAAAGAGTTTAAAGAAAAAATGGAAAAGGAGAATGTTAGGTATGAAAAAGAGGAGGGAGTAGACTCGTTAATTGAAACGATGAAAGGGTCGATTGAGAAGGTAAGGGATGAGATAGGTACAAAAGAAGAAAGAAAAGAGGGAAAGAGAGGCTGGTGTGACGAGGAATGCACGGACAGTAAAGACAGAATGAAAGAGTGTGTAAGAAAATGGAGAAAAGGGGAAATGGAGAAGGGGGAGTACAACAGGAGAAAAAGAGAACATGAGAGGATGCTGGAAAGGAAAAGCAAAGGGGAAAGGAGAAATACAAGGAAGAAGTAGAAAAAGCGATCAAAGAAGGTAGGATTTGGGACGTGATAAATAGAGAAAGAGAAGAAAGGAAGGGCGTGAATGAAGAAATAGAACTGGATGAGTTGACAGATTATTTCAAGGGTTTGTTAGGGGGAGAGCAAAATAGGATTAAGGGCGAAAATAGAAAGATAGTCCAGGGAGAAATGCAGGAAGGGAACGAAATAACAAGAGAAGAAGTGGATGAGGCAATAGATAGACTAAGAAGAAACAAGGCTACAGGAGAGGATGGCATGGAGAACGAAGCGATGAAGTATGGAAGAGAAGGGGTTAGGGAACGGATGTGGAAGATCTACAACAACGTCTGGAAAGGAGAAGGGTGGCCGGAGGAGGGGATAACAGGGCTGGTAGTACCGCTTGTCAAGAAAGAAGAGGGCAAGAAGTTGAAGGAGTACAGAGGGATCACTCTCATGCCAGTGGGCTATAAAATATATGCAGAAATTTTAAGAAAAAGGTTAGAGAGTCAGATAGAAGAAAAAGAAAATATCCCACACAATCAGACGGGATTTAGAAAAGGGATGGGGATTATAGATAACATTTACATACTCAACTACTTGGTTAACAGAAATTCAGGGAGAAAGAAGGGAAAATTAGTCGCATAGTTTGTAGATTTCAAAGCAGCTTTTGACTCAGTAAATAGAAAAGTGCTATGGTAGGCAATGAAAGAGGAGGGAATAGAGGAAAGGTTGGTAGAGAGGATAAAGGACATTTTTACAGAAACCAGGATTAGGGTGAAGATAGGAAAGAAAAAAGGGGAGGTATTCTGGACAGGGAAAGGTCTAAGGCAAGGGTCTCCGTTGAGTCCGCTACTTTTCAATATACTGCTGGCAGACTTAGAGGAAAAGTTAAAGGAGAAAGGGAAAGGGGGAACGGTTTTGGGTAATAGCAAAGTATACTATCTAGCATACGCGGACGACGTAGTTCTTTTAGCAGATGATGAGAAGGGGATGAACCTAATGATGAGAATTTTCGAAAAGTATGTGGGAGCAAAAGACTTGACGGTGAACGTGGAGAAGACCAAGGTGATGGGCTGCAGAAGAAGAAAGCCCAAAATAGATTACGTTTGGAAAAAGAAGGCAGGAGGGGGAAACGAAGTGCAGGTGAGGAAAATAATCGAATGTGCGAGTAAAGTAATGGGCCAAGTATGGGGTATAAGAAAGAGAAGGTTTACCAAAGACTGGAGGATGAGAGTTTGGCTGTTTGATGCGTTGGTCTGGGCGGTATTGTGTTATGGAGTGGGGGTCTGGGGATGGAACGAACATAGGAAGGTGGAAAGCATGCATGAGAGATTTCTGACATGGATAATGGGGGTTAGTTTGAGTTGCCCAGCATACTTTTTCAGGGAAGAATTAGGAAGGGAAAAAATGGTAACCAGACAAATTAGGAGAGCCTGGATGTTTGAAGAGAAGCTAAAAAGGGGAGCAAAATAGCACAAGTATGCTTGGGTGAAATTCGGAACAAGGAAACGAGAGGAAATTTGAAATAGGAGGAAGAAAGGAAAAAAATGTGGAGGGTTTGTGATATACGAGAAGAGGTACTGGAGTGGCAGGACATAGAGTTAGAGTTATTAGTAAGACAAGGAGAAGAGAGATGGAGAAATATTATGGACACGAGGTACAATAGATGGTATATGATGGTCAAAGTTTTGACGGAACCAGAATATTTACAAACAATAAAAAAGGGAGATAAATGGAGTAAGGTGGTACGGTTTAGAATGGGAGAAAGAGTTAGAGCTTGTAGATATTGGATGGATGAAGAGGAAAATCTGTGTAGAGTATGTGGATACGAAATGGAGTCATGGGCACATGTATTTAAGAGGTGTACAGGAGGGGAAGAGGGACAGTTGAGTGTGGATGAATGTGTAAGATGGATTTTGGATGGTAATGGACAGGGAGTGACGTGGATGAAGAAAATGGAAGAACTAAGGGAAAGCAAGGTAAGAGGGCAGAGCCAAACGGTTAATCCTAATAAGGAAAATAACTAGCGAAAATTTAAATTTTAAAATCGTTGAAAATGTACTTTATGGTAAGAGGAAACGGAAGCCCTGGAAGATCACTCATTTTTAGACGTTTAAGAATTATTAGCATTAATAATATTGTTATTTTAAGTAAGATATCTTAAGTTAAGATAGATTAAGGATGGAATGTAAACATATGTACAGGGAGCGGAGGCCCTCAAACCCGTAAAAGGGAGAGATTAAATACACATACATATAGAAACAATTAGAATAAAATCCATTAAATCTGAAAATAAAAAAGAAATGGCAGAATTCAGGCCTGTAAGTGAGAGGACTTTGGAATTTATGAATCTTACGAAATCAATTGAAAACCTGACGAATGTAATTATCTTGTAAATCATCCATCCAACGATATTAACCAAGCGTTACAGTGAAACGCCATGATAACTAGGGGAGCATCAAAAGAACAAATGCAAAAAGAAAAAATAACTAAGAATGAGAAAATTAATCATAAGAATAAAATAAAAAATATTACTCTCCAAGAAATTGAAGAAGAAAAAGTAGGAGATAAAGAAGAAGAAAAAGAAGGACGTAGAAGAAGACGATGAAGAAAAACAATCTGCAAAAAATGTAAAGCTAAAAAAACGTGGTAGGCCAAGGAAGGTTACCACTGAAGTTAAAAGTCAAAAATGGTCCAAAATAGACCCAAAAAGGTAGAGAAAAATAATGAGAAAAAAGGTAAGAAGAAGCAAAATTTTATAATAAATCAGATTTAGATAAGGAAATTCTGTCTGTTTCAATATATATTTCAGCAGAGGAACCTAAAAAACAAAACTATACGAATAAAGTTAAGTCAAGTTACTCAAGTCCTGAAGACTCTGATAGTTCTTACCAGGAGGATTTTGAAGGAATCCTTTTCGATTGAGTTTATATTCCAGCAGAGCAATCTAAGAAGGAAAAATGTATTAAGAAAAATAACCCGAAATGTTCAGAAAAGAAAGAAGAAGAATTGGAAAAGCCCTTACGAAAAGAAATCACAACCACTGAACAAATATGAACTGAAAGTAGAAAAACAAAATGTTCCAGAGGATGGAAATTGTTCTCTACCAGAGCCCCCACCTGAACCCCCTTCACCCCTTCCTTCACCAGTTGAACAAAGTACTACAATAAAGAATATAGTTGAATGCCGTGATCAACTACCAATGCGGAAGGACAATTACACATATTTTATTTCAGTTGGCGGAAACCCTCGTGATAACGGTTCAAGAGCTTTAGCAAAAAGAGAAAAATTACCAACACTTGCAGACCTCCAAAAAGAAGTCGTAAAATGTATTAAAAATGGTCAACAATACCACAGAGGTTTGCCTATCGAAGGCGGGAATCTAAGCGAAACATTAGAAAGTATAAAATTAAGAATATATTCATTGCATTCATTAGCAAACAAATTAAATTTAAAAACAATTAGTGTAGGTAAAACTGCTCATGTTAATTACGTACTTTGGGATGAAATTTTAACAAAATCTGATGGAACTTTTGGAGAATCATCTACAAAAATTATAATATGGATGGGTATCACATAATATCCCACAAAAGATCAACGTGTCGAATTAATCGAAGAAGCTTATTCTTCTGCAATATATGGCCACAATGGAATCACGAAAACTTATAATAGAATACGTCAAAATTATTTTTGGAAATACATAAAAATTGGTATCCAGAAGTATGTCTAAGTATACTTACAGTGCCAGATTAGAAAACTGGTCCGGGTTAAAACAAGAAACCCAATGGTGATAATGGACACCTCAAGAATTGCGTTGAAAAAAATAGCAATGGACATCGTAGGTCCATTTCCAGTAACAAAAATGGGCAACGAATATATACTGACTATATAAGATAACTTTACAAAATATGCATATTCACTAAGAATAGTACTCCCGAACCATCAAGGAAGTACGATAGCCGATTCATTTGTGAAAGAATTCGTATGTGTATTTGCATCACCTAAAGGAGTTCTAACAGACCAGGGTACAAATTTTTTAAGTAATTTAATTAAACGATTAGCCAAAAGATTCCGAATCAGGCAATTTAATACCGTAGCTTTACACCCTCAATCTAACGGATCTATTGAAACGTTTTAGGGGAATATTCCAAACAGTTTGTTAGCAAGAGTGCTGAATGGGATGATTGGCTAGAGCTTGCTACATTTTCATACAATACAAGCGTAAACGAAGGAATAAAGTGTACTTCGTAAGAAATAGTTTTCGGAAAGCTAAGGCGTGATTCACAAGTTTTGGCATTTTTTCAAATTACTGAAATTTCAGGAAAAATACAATGAATTCGTACACTCTTAACTGGTTTGAATAATTTTATTCATATTATAATAAATTTAACATTCAAAGTACGCTCATCGGACTATTATCTTTAATTTTTCGGAGTGTTGGCTAGATGGTCTTCATCATGGCTTGGACAACCGAAATGTCAACTTCTTTCAGTTTTCGCCGAATTCTGCCAAGTAATTTTATGGATAGGTGTGTAAGAATGGCCCTCTTCGACGAAGAAGGTGTAGATCTCGAAACAGTGAAGGTACGTGGGTTAGCTTTCGCAGATGACAAGATTGTTATGGCAGAATCAATCGAGAACTTGCAAAGAATGTTAAATAAACTTAATACAAGCATGAAGAATATGGGTCTCTAAATTAACGTAAATAAAACAAAAATCATGGTGTTTGAAGGAAAAAGTGAGAAAACAATGTTGAACATTGTCCTAAATGATGAGAGATTAGAACAAATTGATAAATAAGTATATCTGGGTAGCCTATTCACTAGCGACAGAAAGATAGATGGGTAGTTAGATAGGCACATAAATGAGGGTACGAAGGTTATCGGTAGAGCAGAGTCCATTCTCAGAAGTAAAAACATATCAAAAAAAGCTAAAATGGCAATACACAATTCTATATTTGTATCGACTGTACTATACGGTAGCGAGACATGGACCTGTCAAGAAAAGGACAAGAATAAAATAAATGGCAGAATGTCCAGAGGCAGACCGCCGAAAGAATGGTTAGAATATGTGAATGGGACATTAATCCGAAGGGACATAAAAAGCCAGGACAGAAAAGTGTCGTGACAAATAGTTTGTAAACAGAGTGATAATAGATTGAATGACGCCTGAAACAAAGACCTTGGATACTAATGGGCCCAAGTGGGGAACCACACAAAACAATTTTGTGAGACTCTTCACTTGGGGTGATCGCTAGAGAGATTAATCAGCAACCTGGGTCGGAGCAGTGTTGCGGAACGAACGTGTCATTTTAATGAATAACACCAGAATTCTAGATCAATCTGAAAAATCTATACCCCCTACCTGACATTACTCCTTTCCTCGCCGAGCAAGTCACGCCTACCCCGAAAGAGAAATGGCTTAATGGTATAATAATAATATAATAATAATTGACGCTCAGTTTTCGCCTCCCAGCCACCCTCGTACACCAAACAAGTCAGTAGGGCCCAAAGGCGTTCAATTGGACGTGCCTGGGGCATATTCGGAGGGTCTTATTTCAGTACTATAGGTATGTTTTGGCCACTTAACCACAACAACGTCTTCTTTGAGTAACGACAGCTTGCCATGTCCAGACAAAATATGTATATGTCTTTTGAATGGTGGGCTTCAATAAAATCTTTCAATTTGGGCAGACATTCGGCAATATACACGTTGGGATCAACCGCTGGACCGCCAATTAGCAGTATGTATGGTGCCGAGACACCTTTAATTGAAATCGCAATCCAAACGAGTACTTTTAGGTCAAATTTCTTCTTGCCAGCGAATTTCACATTTTCAGGTGTCTTACTAATGTCGCCCGTGTAAAAGTGCTTCTTTCCATCCAGATTATTATTTGTAAACGTAAAATACTTTTCGTCATTCATCAAGATGAATGTGTCATTTTTTAAATGTTTGAGACGAAGTTTGCGGCAACATTTCGGAACTTTTTCCAACTGTTTTGCTGTATATTTCGGTGGTTGCGTACATTGGGTTTTGAAAACACTGTTTCCCTTCAGAATTCGATGTACTGTTGGCTGTGACACACAATACGTTCGCAATAAAAGTCTTTGTGAAACACCGACCTCATCTTTCACACTTGACAGTATTTTTTTCGTGGTTGCTTTGGTCAACTTGGTTGGACGACCACTTTCTTGTCTATTTTGGGGTTGTTTGCCATCAGCACACTCCTTCAAAACACGAAATATATTTCGGCGTGATATTGGCTTGTCCTTGAAGATGTTCAAATTTCAGAACTAGACAGCATTCCAAATAAGTTGGCAACACTCCTTCGCAAATCCAATTTATAAGACATTTCTGTTGCGAATAATGGAACCACTTTGTATTCGACGAATGACTATGTGCGTCCCATGAATCGCGTTATGACTGAAACAAACGCCTCCCTTCAAGCAAACCTACATTGGGACATGAAAAACTAGAAGCATATGATCATTACTTGACAAAATTAATAACACGTCTACATGAAATGCGCGAAATAGCACGAAATAACCTAAATTTATACCTCTGTACTTGGTAGTGAACTTCGTCATTGCAGCCATCACAAATATGCTGACGACGTTAAGCTCTACCTTTCCGGGCCTATTGCCAATCTTAAGAGCTTACTTTAGAAGGTACAGGCAAATATTGACCTGGTGGTGCAGTGGGCCTTGACAAGTGGCCTCTCTCTTAACCCTGCTAAAACTATGGCTCTAATCATAGGACCTTCTTCCTCTCCATCACTTGAAACAATTGCAACCCTACCTCCTCTCTTAATCGATGGACGTCTCATCCCCTATGTGGAATCTGTGAAAGATTTAGGCTATATTCTTAATCGCTCTCTTACTTTAAATCAACAAATTGCGGATATTTCGAGAAAAACCTTTAGAGTCCTCCAACAGCTTAATAGGAATGAAGAAACACTTCCTACTTCAACGCGTATCCTCCTACTTAAAAGCCTCATCCTTCCCTTCTTTGACTACAGTTGTGTGGTATATGACGATGTTACTGATGTGCTGAATGCCAAGCTTGAGCGCACGCTTAATCCTTGCATTCGGTTCATCTATAACATCTCCAAAAGTTAACATATTACTCACAAGTAACCGTTCACCCTTTTAAATCAGGGATGGTGTAATGTTATATATTTCCTGAAAGCTCTTGTCGTAAATAACCCAAATGTGAAATACTAGCGTTTGTCGGTCATATATAAGGACGTTATGGGCCTTTGAAGTTAACATGGGAGTCTATGAGAATAATCATGACTCTTGTCTTTTCAGGAAATTCCTGATCTGAGCGATCATCCCTGCCTCTTGTGCTGTTTGTGGGCGATCCACCGTCCCGAATGCCTTCGCCAAAGCCGTAACCACAACTGGTGGATCGATCTGCAATCGAAGCAAAAGGAAAAATACGTAAGATTAGTAATACTTATCTCATAGTAGACTCCCATGTTAACTTCAAAGGCCCATAACTCCCATATACATGACCAACTGATGTTAGTATTTCACATTTGGGTTACTCATGACAAAAGCTTTCAGTAAATATATAATACTACACCATTCCTAATTTAAAGGAGTAAACGGTTACTTGTCAGTATAGAGAAGGAGCAGGACTTCTTAACGTCGCCAAAAGAAGACAATTTTGCATGGGTAATTTGCTTTATAGCCTATTCAGTAATGAAGCTCCGCACTATCTTCTTAATCTCTTGCATTTTATTGACAAAGATCAACCGACACATTCCAAACTCCGTGAAAGGAAAACAGTACTAAAAATGCAGCCACACTGCACGTGTAAAGTGCAAAGGTATATAATTATTCGTGGTGCTCGCCTTTGGAACAAGCTACCTATAACAATTATAAATGCACCTAATAGAATAAATGCATCTAATTATGTGTCCCACTGGGACCAATTTAAATCTGGGAAAATGACACCGGCCTCCAGTAGAACTGCGGTAAAGCACATCTGTGGCCACGCCTCACGAACGCGAGATGGGTGGCCACAGAGCAGGACGAAATTACAACGACTGGATTGCGAAACCCTCGTGTGTCCTTAGGACACGAAGCGACCCAAGGATGCAGCTGCTTTCTGCATCCATCTCGCAAGTGCCTTGGCATGTTTTTGGCACGGGGGTACGGCCTTGAGGTTACGAACCAGTGATAAATCCGCACCTCCGAGAGCACCCATTACAAAGACAATTACTGTAACCAAATATTTTGGGTACAGAGGTCGGTTGCTCACCACCTATACAAACTTTTGGAAGACATTGAGGAAAACTTTCATGCGCTTTTTTATGGCCATGTCAATGTTAAAAGTGGATGATCCTATATCAAAAAATGATTCAATAATGGGAGGGTAATGAAGGTAAGAATCGAGAAGAAGAAGGTGCAGTTAAATTATCACAGGCATGATCATCAGAAGCTGTTTCCAAGAGAGCAAGACTCTCGACTTTATCGTCGATAGAGCGGACAGTATCTTCTTAAGCTACCCAAGGACTTGATGTTTAAAAAAACTCTGATGAACGTTCAGCTTATGATCTAGAAAACTTCACAAATTGGTCCAAAGAAAGTTTCCGGTGTCATTTTTTAGATGGCAGCTGCTGCCAATGGGACCATGCGGTGGTTATTTAATCCACTTATCTCACGATCGTGAGACAAGTGGTCACAGGGCACGATGATATCACAACGACAGGCCGGCGAAACCCTTGTGTAGAGTAGACTGTTGTCGCGGCTAACACCGTAAGAGCGACAAATATGGTAATGAAGCACTCTTAGGGCCGCATTATCTCTGTAGAGATACGTCGTTCCCGCGTGAGTGGGACACGCGGATAGTATGTGTTCTAGGTACTTAGCGCGAGCATGACACGCTCTGCACCTATTGCTGGGAACTTCTTCACATAAAATGCGGTCACGGTATACTAAGGTGGAAATGATACCGTCCTGGCATGCGAAAATGAAACCCTCTGTACCCGAATGAGGCCCTGATGATCTGAGGAAAGCAAAAGTTTTCTCCTTCGACAAGGACTGTTTTTCTACATTTCTGTGAAAGTTTCCGTGCATTTTCTTGTAGAGTAGCTGTTGGTGGAATTTTTCAACCTCTGCTTTCTTGACTTAGACTTTTAGAAGTAAAGCATCTATATGGTGTAATGCACTTTCCTCACCTCTGATGTTAAAAATAAGGCCAACAGTCTCGGCCGGTCCGCGTCCGCCTTGACGGCGTGAGATGTATAATCACGGAAAGCACAGTAGTCGGAATAGCAGGAAAAGCAGGCAAAAATCCGAAAAGTCGATTTTTTGTTCGTAAAATCAAATACAGTATTCTATAAACAATCAATCTCGCATCAAATGCCGGAAGGATTGGACTCTGTCTTAAGCATGTGGGCTTTAAGAGCGCCCGAAAGATGGCCTGCTCCCGTACTTGCGCGAGACGTGTCGAAACGTCAAATTATATGCTTGGTTGCAAGTGCTCTAAATTTTGTTCTAAGTGCGCTATTTCATTGACAGAATATAAAGTCAGTTTTTTCAAAGTTAGACCGCCATTTTTTTTACCATTTTGACCTCAAATTTAAATTCCTTGGCCAGGAAAACATAAGGGTACTGAGTATCATGAAATTTTGTTCACTATTTGAATTTCGACCAACTTTTCGGGTGTTTCCGACCACTGTGGAACGGACGAATTGATTCACAAGCTCTTACGTATTTGCATGATCTTACGTGTGGCGATATCAAGGGCCGTAAGCTCGTTCTTCGTCCATTGAACCACTCCAAACGAGTAGAGTAGAACCGGGATGGCAAGTATGTTAATCGCAGATACCTTGTTCAACGCCGACAGATTTGAAGACCAAATCTGTCGGAAAGATGCTTGTATCTGCTTCGGAGAGACTCCTTCACTGATGTTATGTCCTGAATGCTGCTTTGAGGCCGCATATTTTCGTATAATTTCGGTTATATATATATATATATATATATATATATATATATATATAATTTCAGTTTCGAGTTGCGGATAGAGGGTCCCTGTACCAAGGGTTTCTGCCGAATATGGTTACAATAATAATTAATAAGCAGTCACGGACAATTGTCCAGGGATGGTCCCGAAGAAATAACCCCTAAGCGGAGGCGTAACAACCGTGACGAAAGGTGAATGGCACCTGGGTGAGGTGTCTCAAATGGTGACTCTGGAAACTGGGCGACGTCTCAGAATATGCAGCCTTATCCTTGCACGCGGGGCTCTACAACGATGAACGAACCCTTTCCCTAGCTGCTCGTGGGAGCAACAATGACACCCCCAAACCACCAAAAAGTTGTAGATGCAGTTCAAAACGATCGAACGTGCAGAGCACCCGACCATGGGTGGAAACACGCCGACGAACCGGCGAAACTCACACATTGAGTAGACGAATCAACTCAAGGATGACTTGCTAGACTCCTACGATGCCAGCACTGTCCCTGTTCACAGAGGCTTTATGGCACGTATGCACACTCTGTGGTGCCAGAAACACTTAGAGCTCTAGCACGTTTCGATTCAATCATTGCAAAATCAACGATCCTACCTCTGGAAAAATGGATATATACGCGGAGCACTTCCCCAAACTCTGCTGGAACCAGCTGCAGACGAAGGTGAGGAAGTGATATTAGGACCAACCGCGGAAAGCAGGCACCTTCTGAGAGATGATCGCGATTTCAGGACAAGGAGGAACATTAACATGCAGGTTCCTCCTGACATCCAAGATCTGGCTGAAATGGATGCCTCCCTTCGTGAAGATATCTCGCAAGAGTCCGATCTCTGGACCAATATTTACTCAGTTTATGGTGCTGCGAGAGCTTTGGCTGATTCAAATCGAAGGTTAAAACCGACGATGGATCAAAAGACCAAAAGACGCTTGCATCAACTGAACAAGAAGATTGGATGGGCAAGACAGAATGCGCCCCGTGTTCAGTGTGTAATTGACTACATAACATCTGGTAGACCGTTCACAGAAAGGGTTTGAAAGTTCGCCAAAGAACAGAGGATCTACAATCACGAACTGAGCAAATCAAAGCTGCTGACAATCAAGCAGCATATTGTTGACAAAATACGGGTGTTATCTGACGAAAAGAGGTAAATACAGAAGAGGAAGAGATGGATCAGGGAGAATCAACAGTTACTCGCTGACCCATCGCTCCTCTCCAGCGATCTCCCTGTTTCTGTCAAAAAATCCACCCAAACCCAACGAGGCAGATACTTTTTGGAGAGAGGTATACAAGATCCCAAAAACACTGGAGTTAAAAAAAGATACTGATAATATCATCCGCTTCAAAGAGTTTTGCGACAACGTCATAACATCTGAGGAGGAAAGACCATCAATCATTGCCGAAGAGGTGAAAAAAGCCCTCAGAGGCACGAAGAACTTTTCCGCTGCGGAACCAGATGGTATTAAGAACTTCTTGTGAAAAAAGTTTACTTTTACACACCAACATTTGGCCCGCATATTCACCTATCATTTAAATTTGGAAACGCCCATTCCGCAGTGGCTGGTGTCAGGATGCACTATACTCCTACCGAAAAAAGCAACTTGTCCAAACCAGAGTATTGCAGGCCAATAACTTGTTTGTACACACTGTATAAAATATTCACAGCTGTCCTAAACAACAGGGTTGTTCGAAGAATTGAGCCTGGCTGCCGAGAGAACCTGCTATTTGACAGGTGCTTCTGCAAAGACGCAGCAGCCTATCAGCGCGTCCTGTCAATGGCCTGGATTGACTACCGGAAAGCTTTCGATTCAACCTCTCGTAGACTTATCATCTGTCTGTTGGAAAGCTTGACGGTTCATCCACACATAGTGAGGTGCATAGAGAGATTGATGCCCCTTTGGAAAACTAGATTTACTATAAAATCTGGAAATTATCGGATGACAACGAACAACGTCACTTTCCAGGGAGGAGTCTTTCAGGACGATACCATGAGCCCTCCGCTTTCTTACATCACACTTCTGCCTCTATCTCTCGCACTACGAAATTCTCCTGGATACCTCTGCGGCGACACCAATCATCGCAAGCATAACATCACTCATGTATTTTATATGGATGACCTGAAGATCTATGCTTCTGATAAAAGCAAACTTCAGAGTACTTTAAATATTGTCAAGAAGTACACAGAGAAGATTGGTATGGACTTTGGATTAGACAAGTGTGCCAAGGTTCATCTGAAGAAAGGAAAGATTATTGGCGTTACCAATTACCCTGAGCTTGGGGATATAAGTGTTATTAGATATCTTGACACTGGAGAGACCTATACATACCTGGGCGTGCCTCAAATGCAAGCATCCGCTTCGACAGATTTGGTCTTCCAATCTGTTCAAGTAAATACAATGCTACAACATCCAGTTGCTTTTAATATTCAGCACAAGTTACTTGCAGAAATCGAGAAACGATTAGGCTCTATGGAGAAGTTATCGATGCCTGCTAGGGCAACTATCGTGGATCCACGCTCTAAGAAAATGCATCTCACAGAGGCAGGCAATTTCTCGAAAGCGCTAGGAGCCATTGGTTAGACATTTATGAAACTCCTATATGAAAAACTTCATTGAACAAGATAGAAATATGGGTGCCGGGATGAAACCCCGTATTTCTATCTTATTTAATGAGGTATTTCGTATAGAAACAATAAAATGTGTCTCTATTTAAAACTTATTTGTTTCAATAACGATTCTGGTTTTTATTTTAGGTAAGAAATTAAAGGACAAAATCGCTGAGTCAGGGAATGAAGAACTTTCCAGGGACATGACGGCAATTCAGCCTGCTGAAAATGACCAGGTGAATGATATTTGGAGGTATCATGACGACACGCAGACTTATCAGTTCCCCGAGGCGGGCATTTGAATCGGCCAACTGCCCCTCGCCATGTGAATCTATTTGAATCAAACACACGTATCCTAATTTGTACAAAGTAGCGTTCGACAATTTGCCAATTGTGGCAACGTCAATGCCTTTCGAGAGGCTGTTTTCTAAAGCTGGGCAAATTATTAACAAGCTCAGAAACAGGTTCTCAGGAAAGAACTTGAACCAATTGATATTCTTACCTTCACTAGATCTATAAATATGGAAATAATTTACCACCTTTGTTTCTAATATGTGGAAATAAATTCCCACCTTTGCTTCTACTATGGAAATAAATTTCCAGCTTTGCGTCTAATGTGGAAATGAATTTCCTCTTTCTCCTCTTCCTCTTTCTCCTCTTCCTCTTTCTCCTCTTCCTCTTTCTCCTCTTCCTCTTTCTCCTCTTTCTGTTTCTGTCTCAGTTCCTCTTGCTATTCGTCGTCCTGTTCCTCCTGTTCCTCTTCCTGTGTGTGTGTATGTGTGTGTGTGTGTGTGTTCTTGCTTTTAAGTATACAGCTATAATAACAATTGATAAAAAACATTATCGATTTCATAAATCATCTTTATAAGGAAAGGAGGTAAGAAAAAAGAATTACTCACCTGCAAAATCTTAAACCATATCCAAGATAAAGCCCCAAGATTCAAGTAGCTCCAACACTTGATTTATTAAGTTTATTTTTCTGTTAATTTTGAGTTTTCCAGTAAACCAGAACAATAGGCTGCTATAAAAGTATAATTTACCGCATTATGAAGTAAATTGAAAAACATTTATTTGGGTTGAGCTCATACAACATGGAGGACATCAGGTGATATTTATTTGTGTATGTAAACATTTGTATTGGTAAGACTGCAGAATGCTACCAATGTTTTTTTCCTTTGAGTTTTAATTTATTCTGTTCTCTCAAATATTTGCTCAAAACTAAGAACATTCCAAATGACAAGCTGGCCTGATTTGCGTCACAAATTATTCATAAGAGTTTTTGCAATATCGCGTGAGATCGTAAAAGGAGTTATAAACACATGCGGATATCGTGACAATGTTATGAAAACATCGTAAAGGTATCTCCGAATTCGTGTGCGCACTTGTTTGATTGGATGATAATAAGTTTAAGAAAAAAAGGTTCAGTTCAAGACAAGCATAGTACGATTCAGTCGACGAGAAAAATGTTTTCATCTGGAATTTGTATTTTCTTTTACCTCTTTTTGAGTATTTGCGTATTTTCTATCAACTCCCAAGGTGAGGGTAATATTACTGATTGTGAAATTGTTTAAAATACAGAACATTAAATATTTGTAACTACAACGTAATTTAGTTCCAATTTTTCAATAACTAGTGATCCTAATGTTTATTAGTTCAAAGTTACTTGTAATTTTTAAATTGTAAATGTAAAAAGTTATATAAATAACGGAGAAATTAAATTTCTAAAAAGTGGAAGATGGATATTTTTCGCTCTCTTTCTTGTTACTTTTAAATAGTAAATTAGTTTCATAAAAAATTGCTAATCAAAATGTTTTGAATTTGAAAAAATAATGAAATGGTCCGTTTGACACACCAGCAAGTTCAGCACCAGAAACACCTCCTCAAGTAGACGAGCCTGCCAAAAATTGCAGAAAGGATATTTGCTTGCTTCCAAATTGCAAATGTGATGAAGTCGATATCCCAGGTAAATTATTCTTGAGCAAAATAATGCAGTGTCTACCTCATATAAAAATCGATCTCCCGATAACGGTTCAGACTCGTAGGTCCCATATTTTAAAAATCACGTATTTGAAAAAAAGTCTAAGATGATGTTGAGATGAATTTTTGTTTATACGGAACTTTCTGGGAATTCATCAAACATAATTCATTCATCTTTTTGATCAAGTTATTCATTTTGATCATTTAATTTAACAAAAGACCATTTTCTTGTCAAGTAATAAGTTATTTTTTACGTGAAATTTAATTCTCTTTAAATTATGAAATTAGTTTCCGCCTCGGTTTTCACGCAATTGACGTAAGATGGCTAGATGAGATTAAATGATTAGATTAGCTGATTTTTTCAACCCAATTCGCGACTTTTTTCGCTAATCAAATTGCGAAATGAAGAGATAAGACTTCGGGTTTTTTTTAATTCGTCTTTAATATACTGGCGGTAATTAATTAACTTCCTACGTGATTATGTTTTATATTAGCTAAAAAAAACATTGTATATTTTTTTCAAATTAAAGAATACGATTTAGTGGATATCGGGTTTCGATTCAAAAGGGCCCGATTATATGATTATGAACGTGGGTATATTATTCTCACTCTAAATAATAGCGAAGGCCAAGGAAGATTTCTTCTAAGAGGAATTCACACGCCATGAATAAATTTGCGTTTCCACCTTTCTGAACGGAATGGCTTCTGTAACGTTCTACAAAATTCTTTGATGAAATAATACAAATTATCAATTAAATTTCAAAAGATTGGGCTTTTGTCTATAGGTGGTATTCCGTTGGAAGATACGCCACAGATTGTACTTATAACTTTTGATGACGCTGTAAACGATGGTAACAAGCAAATCTACGCCGATCTCTTCGAAAGAGGCCGAAAAAATCCAAACGGTTGTCCAATTTCGGCTACATTCTACGTTACACAAGGGGCCGGAGGGACCGATTATAGTCAGGTGCAAAGTCTTTACGCTGCTGGTCACGAGATGGCATCCCACACAATCACGTAAGTTTAGTTTCCCGTTCATGTTTGCTTAGGCCGAATTACTATTCTTTTATAAGCTCCACCATAATCTACTAAGTTCATAACTATTTGAAATAGTCTCAATCTATTCACAAACGTTCATAAACCTGCTTAAACCATGCTCGAAAATGTTTGAAATTAGTTAAAAACACGATCGCAACGGTCCAAAATCAGTTCAGAACTGTCGAAAACTGGTTCTCAAGCAGGTTCGTAACGAATTAAAACCAGTGAGAAGCGCATTTTCAGCAGGTTAAAATTACACTGAACTCCTGATATAAGCACAGTTTCCGGTCTGGCCTTGATGCTGTTTATCATGCTTCACTGACCACCGCCTCTCTCTCCAAAGCGCGGTTCCCGCATCATCAAAATACCGGCGACTTATATTCTAGGAATAGCGTAAACTGAGGGTGCTTATATCGGGAGTTTAGTGTAATTTTAAAGCAGATTTTAACTGCTTTAATCTATTTCGAGATATATTAATTATAAACTTTTCAAGCCAGTTTAACACAAGCTAATGATATCCCGAAATATGATTTTAATTAAATATTTATGTTGGAAATAAATAATTACAATAGTGTCAAGCATAATCGAAACTATTTCCAATCTTGTCGAAATTGGTTTGTTGTTGCTCGAATTTATTAAAGAATAGTCCGAATCAATGAAACAAATCAAACAATCTTCAATGAGGAAGAGGATATTACCAAATATAATAATTAATATACTAAAAAGGAAAGATTAACAGACACTAATAAGTAAAGATAATGACTATATTATATCGTTATGTCTCAATTGCAAATAATTATCCTTTTCCTCAATCTAGAATTCTTCTCAAGCCTAATTCCGTATACTAACTTTCTTTAACATTTTTTGTGTCTATTTTACAGTATTTACTACCTCGTTGAAGGTTCATACTTTTTTCGTAATATAACAGAATTTTAGAATAGGTTCGAAACTCTTCAAAACTAGTCTGAATCGTTTTAAAGTATTCCGGCTGCTGGAAAAGCTAGCCAAAACTATGTCCAATATTTTTTCCGGAATTTTGAATTAAATCAAAAATTTTTTCCAGTTTATCAATTAATAAAATGAGTACTGATTTTCATACTGGTCAATATTGGCCATGCCACGCTGAAAAAACCAGTTCTCGTCAGATCACTGAAGTTAAGCAGCGTTGGGCGCGGTTAGTACTTGGATGGGTGACCATTCGAGAATACTGTGTGCTGTTGGCATATTATGGGTGTGGTGAGCCCAAACTTGTAGTTATTTATAACTAAAAGAAAACTATCCACCTAGAAACACTACCCGAATCGGGTAGTGTCACGCCTACCCTGAAAGGGAAATGGCTTAATGGTATACATACAATTTAAAAATAATGAGAAGATGTAAACTTAAGTTGGGGTTTCACTCGATTCGAGTCGAGGTCCCGCACTACACCGCTCGGCGCATATTTCACAGATCTTGTTTTTCGATATTTTTTTTTTACTAAAATTGATCTTAAATAGTCTGGTCGAGGGGGTATTTACTATTCACTCGCGTATTACTCCGTACACTTCTCGCGTAATAATTGAGTAATAATGCGTAACAACACGCAATAACACACAATAATGCGTAATAACGAGTAATAATGCGTAATGACGCCCAAGAACACGCAATAATGCATAATAACGAGTAATAATGCGTATTAAGGCACAGTACTTTTGTTAATTTTTTTTCATACTTGATCCTTTCTACTGTATCCCCATCAAAATATATTACAAAAATTACCCTGATTAAATGTAATTATTATTTTATAAATTTGAAAAAATCCGAGTTCAACATTTTTGTATGAAAAACACAATCCATGAGTGACAGAACGAAAACAGAAACAATAATAGTCAATTTATTCAGAAACAAGCACGTAGAACAAAATTTACCTTGAGCGACGACTAAATATATATTTTTAATTTTTACAAAAATCAGGTGTTATTTTCTCACCAAAAGGAATAATTTGTAGCATGCCAAATTATTAAAATATAAATAGAACTTGAAAAAAGCACCCTTTTTAAGAGATTTTGAAACTAAAAATGTATTGATTTATTTCAAACACTCCCAATTTTCAATAGTCCTACTTTCAAATTAATCTGAATTTGTACGATTTTAATCTTTCGGAAATTATGATTCAAGTATTAAAAGACGTTCACCTCTAATCCTGCATTTTTAAACGATTTCAAGTTGTAACTGAAAAATTTGAAATGTTTCAATCTAAAATAAATAAAAAATAAATATAAATGTGTGTTTTTCAAATTATTCAATATACTGAATACTGCAAATTTTAAATATGTCAACTATGATATTAGCCTCAATATTTAGAGCTTTAAATATTTTGGAAATTGCGATTATCCCTTTGAAAACATTGTAACATAGAAAGCACCTTTCTTTTTGCAATTTTTGATTTATCAACTTTTAATTTTTTGATCTTATACGGAAAAATATTTTTCATGACACATGCATGATTTTAGGCCTTTTCAACGATTATGAAGCGAGGCTAAAGCTCTACTTTTTACTCCCTAGGGACTGAAAAGTGACGTCATAGGTGAATAATGAAAATTATACATTTATGAGCTCGCATTTTACGATTATCAGCCCACTCACCGTACAAACTGTGAGGAAATTTTTGTTGCGGATAATAGAATTTTGCGGTTATTTATGGAAAGTTACCATATATAACTAATCAAATTACCATAAATGACCGAAAATTTTCATAAATTTCCGGAAATTTATGGAAATTGTTAAAAATGAATTTTCGGTAATTTATGGTAAGTCACCATATTTATCTGCAAAATTACCATAAATGACCGCAAATTTATAGAAATTTTTAAATTGAAATTTGGGCAATTTACGGTAAGTTACCATAAATCACCTCTAAAGTTACCGTAAATTACCAGAAATTTCCGGCAATTTTTGTATTGAATTTTTGATAATTTGGAATACGTTAAAATAAATGTCATGCTTCTTTATTCCAAATCTAATATGGACTGAAATCATGACTGTGTTTCGAGAAATGTCTCAAATCATCGATTTGTTATAAGAAATATCGTATGCGCCAAGGGGGTGAGGCACTTTTTCTCCCCATAGGTACATAATATATTATATCATTTTCTCTAGTAAGTTTTTGATTTTGTAATAAGCTGTTTTAGGCCGAACAGTTCTCTCTTTTATCCGAAAATTAAAACCAAAATTAGAAGAAAAAAAAACATATTTTATAATTTCGCTTCTCTTTACTTCATTCTTATCGCTTCTTATGCATAAAGAAAGATGAAAAAAGATTTTAAAAAGCTCAGAGGTTTAAATGATTCATTTCATAATACGAAGGCTATAAGTTTAAATTAGTCTACTTTTTCATGTTTGTACCTACATTTATTCAATTTTGAATATTATAAATTACCATTGAGAAAAATAAGTTAAATATTTTGAGAAATTTCAATTTTAAACGAAAAACATTTGTATTCTTCAATCTAAACACAGCTGAAAGCACTGCATTTAAAATGAGTTGAATTAAAGATATATTTCGAAAAGAATACTGAAAACGATTGACTTTCAAAAGAAGCGAGTGAAAGTAAGAAAGTGACTCGGTGTACCATTATTATTACCATTACTCGGTAGCTTGCAATAAGTATTGAAAACGTTATATTTTAAGATCTTTAATGTTTAAATTTGAACAATTAGAAAAGTGCAGTCAAAAAAAATCTTCCCAATTTTTTGCGGATTCTATTCAATTATTTTCTAAGAGATAATTCCTATTTAATTCACCCCTGTTTCCAGTGACCAAAATGCACTAGGAAAAAAATCGCCGAGATCCAGGAATCAAAATTGGAAATACAGCGAATTCTTGAAATTTTGATTTTGGTATTTAATGAGATTATCTACATAACTTGTGGTTCACACATTTTTCTAAGCATGTGTGAACTTTTTTGGAATATTAATACATTACAAAAAAAATCAATAACATCCAGGAGTCGAAATTAGAGTTACAAAAAATTTCCAAAATTTGGAATTTAGTATGTGATAGAATTATTGTCGATTTTCTACTAGTGTACTTCTGTGCTTAAAAATTCCAAAAATGCTTGAAAAATATATAAAACCACAAGTGAGAATAATAATTCTATTGAATACCGAATTCCAAACTTTAAAAATTTTCTGTACTTCTAATTTCGACTCCTGGATCTTTTCGATTTTTTTTTGTAATAGTGTATTTCTGTGATTAATAACCTTACACATGTTCGAAAAAATGTTTAAATCACAAGTTATGAAGATAATTTCATTCAATATCAAAATTTTTTAATTCGCTGTATTTCCAATTTCGATTCCTGGGTCTTGACAATTTTTTTTCTAGTGAATTCTTGTCACTAGAAAGTTTCCAGGTACTCGAAAAAATTCTTCTTCTATTTACAAAGGTGTTCATAACTTTTTCTCAAAACAGGGGTGAATTAAACATGAATTATCTCTCAGGAAATAATTGATAAAAATCAGCAAAGAATTGAAAAGACTTTTTTGACCTTCAAGTATGTAAAAAAAATTAAAACTCAGGAAAATTTAAAAACTTTGCAAACAAAAAATTTTGTAAACATTTTTTTGAGCGTAGGTAACCAAGCTTCATGTTTATCAATTTTAAATTGTTTATTACATTCTCATTCTAATGAGAAGGTATTGGTTTTATGTAAAATTTGACATAGTCGGTTTTCATCAAATCTCCACGTTTTGAGACCCCCTGAGCCAGAAAAAACGGTTTTTACCAAGGTAAAAAAAAAAATGAGAGCACCTTACCTTGAGGTAAATATATTTTTTTTTACCTTGATCTCAATATATTGATCTCAATATCAATATATAAATATAAATCTCAAACCGCTTGCAACGAGATAACGACTAGTTTAACAATGTTTCAAACCCGTTCTGCCAATTTCGAAATATATATTTGCAACCAGTTTAATTAATACTTAAAATTTGTAAAATTTGTCTGTCTGTCTGTAGTCTGTCTGTCTGTCTGTCAGTCTGCCTGTCTGTCTGTCTGTCTGTAGCCACGATAACTTTCGAAAAAATGATCAGATTTGATTGATCTTTGGCACACTTTTTTATGACCTAAAAAGAAAGAACGAGTTCGTTAACCAGCTATTTTGGATGAAAATTCAAAAAGTGAGCACATTTTGAAAATGTTTGAGACCACTTTTTTCAAGATTTAAAAATTCTATGTATGTTTATTAGTAGTACGCAAAATGGCGAACAAAATATTCTAATGACTTTTCGTGATAAAAAAAAAATTACTGGAGTTATAGCATTTTCAAAATTCCAAAAAACAAACGAAAATGTACATTTTAAGCCGAAAAACGGACGATATGAAAAAAATCAAGAGGAGAAAAACGTTGCTTTTTGAACACCCTATAATATTTTCATGACAACTTTTTGAATTTTTTGAAAAATAAAAAATTCAAATTTTGATCGCACAAAAAAATAATGAAAAATCAAAAATTCCATGTTGCTGTGAAACTATGCAAGATACGAGAAAAGATCATTCCACCAAAATTGTGCACCCAAAAAATATCTACAAATTTCTTATCATTCACTTTTTGATATGACGCGTAGTTTTTGTTTTATTCGTAAAAAACAGCATTGAAAATAGAAAAATCAAATTTTTAGGCGAATAACACGAGCTACGAAAAAAATGACAAGAACAACATTTGTTCATCCAAGGAAGAGGTACAAATTTGTTGTAAATCATGTTTCGATAGGATGCGTAGTTTTTGTTTTCTTCGTGAAAATAACATTGACAGTAAAAAAAATCAAATTTTTGAAAAAACAACCCTGCCCAAAAAATCGGAAAGATTCTGAAAGGAAATTTCTGATAGATTCTGAAACAGTCGGAAAAAAATTCTTTTCAGATGTTATCAGAATCTTTCCGAAATCTGCATCCGAATTTTTCAGTTTCTTTCCGAAAATTTGTCCCAATATAGTTCTATCAGATCTTATCAGAAGTGTCCCACTAGTGTTCTATCAGATTTTATCAGAAATGTCCCACCAGTGTTTTATCAGATTTTATCAGAAATTTTCCATAAATATTTTTATCAGAT
>CAKNYM010050057.1:304402-316684 GCA_932195095.1 Andricus curvator
TCAGAAATTTTCCATAAATATTTTTATCAGATTTTATCAGAAATTTTGCAAAAATATTGTTATCAGATAATATTGATACTAGTAATAAATGTAATAATAAGCAATTGAAATTATTAACTAATTAATTAATTATTTAATAGTATTATTGATAAAACAAAAATGGAAATTTATCTAATGATAATACTTATAAACAAATAAAACGAATACGATTTTGATCAAAAATAACTTTATTAAATAATAACAATTTTGATACAATCATATATATATATATATTACATATTTACTATTTTTTACTACATATCAATTAAATTATCATACATATGCACATGAATATTAAATTATAATGTTAAGGGAATGTAACACTCATCTGATTCCCACCTTACCGACATTTTTTTAGGACCACACTTATTTCACACGAAATGAGATATTCAACTGACAGTTTGAAAAAATAAAAAAAGGGAACTAAGGAACTAGTAAAAGAATTAATTGAGTAATAAATAATAATTATGATAATACATTTTTATAATTACAAACAAAAACTCCTTTTTTTTAATTGTCCTTATATTCATTTTCCTAAAGTTTCAGCACGATATCTCATTTCGTGTGGAATTGGTATGGAAAAAATGTGTCTATAATGCTAAGGACTTGCAAACGGTGAAGGTATAAACGTGCCAGTAATCCTAACGCGAATTTTCTTGCTTTTATTCTAATTTAAATGAACTAAAATTCTATTTGATACTATAAAACGCTAAAAATAAATGGATTTTATCAGTAAATATTACTTCTTGCATATTTTTTAAAAAGAGAGGAACAGTGCACGTAAGCAGTCTCAGGATCTGCAAGTGGACATCCGATATTAATGAAGCTTGGAGAAATTACATTGAACAATATTTTACTTTTCGTGAAATACTCCCCTTTTTATTTTTTTCAATCAGAAAAAAAGTTTATCGCGACTATTCGTGGGTCCGCAGATACCGTAATTTCATTGCGACGCACAGTGGGACCAAACGCATATTTTTCGTTCAAAAAAGTCTATAGACATCAATTTTGTCCCACCTTGGATTTTTTTTTGTTAATTAAAGAGCACTGAATTTCGAAGAGCACCTTGGTCATAGATTTTTGAATTTTCATTTACTTATTTATTATATGTTTACTCAAAGGATGAGAAAATCGACATTTTTCACATAATTATTATTTACTCTTCAACAACGGTTTGCATATAATGAAAATCAACTTGAATCAACGCAAGTGTACTCCCAGAATACAACTAATTTGATTATTGTATGTTTTAATTCTCATAAACAAATTGAATTAACAAATAGCCAAATATCGTAATTGTGGTTGAAAAACATTTGTTCTTAGCTGAAAATGCTTTAAATTATTGTCATAGAGATTTGCAGTCACTATTTCTATGTAAAATTAACAATAAGCAAATGTTATTATTCATTTTTATTATTTAATTTCATATTTCACGAAATTTTCATATATTTAAAAAATATTGTAATTTTTGTTGAAACAAAATTTTTCTTATCTGCAAATACTTTAAATTATTGTGAGAGTGATCGTCAGTAACAATTTATATAAAACATTAACAATTATAATATTTGTAAACGATTTTTGTGGAAAATGTTGGAATTATTGGTTTTTCAATTTCGGCTTTTCCTTCATCATCTGAACTGATGCAGATATTCCTGAAAATAACATAAGTTCAATTATATTTGTTAAAATAGAACAATTGTTAATCTTGCTCTGGCACTTTTTTAAATATATGAAAATTTCGTGATATTTGAAACTAAATAATAACAATTGCTTATTGTTAAGTTTATCATAGAAATATACATAGACTGCAAATCTCTCTAACCAAAATGGAAAGCAGTTATAGTGCAAAAAAATTATTTTCCAGGCCAAAGTACCGAAGCTTTATATTTATTTATTTCATTTGTTTACAAGATTAACAATTGTTGCATTTTAACAAATATAATTGAACCTATGTTATATTTAAGAATATATGCATCAATTCAGATGATGAAAGGAAAATCGCAATTGAAAAAACCACAAATTCAAAATTTGTGCACAAAATTTTTTATAACAATTATAATTGTTGTTGATTAATTGGATATTCTGACTAACAACCACTCTCATAAGAATTTAAATCATTTTTAGCTAAGACGAAATGTTTTTCAACCACAATTACGATATTTGGCTATTTATTAATTTAAATTGTTTATAATAATTAAAAGATACAATAATGAAATTATTTGTATTCTGGAAGTACTCTTGCGTTGATTCAAGATGATTTTCATTATATGCAAACCGTTGTTGAAGAGTAAATAATACTGATGTGAAAAATGTCGATTTTCTCATACTTTGAGTAAACATATAATAAATAAACAATTGAAAATTCAAAAACCTATGACCAAGGTGCTTTTTGAAATTGAGTGCTCTTTAATTAACAAACAAAAATCGCAAAGCGGGCCTAAATTGAAGTCTGTAGACTTTTTTGAACGAAAAATATGCGTTTGGTCCCACTGTGCATCTCACTGAAATTACGGTATCTGCGGACCCATGAAGAGTCTCGATACACTTTTTTCCTGATTCCAAAAATAAAAAGGGGAGTATTTCATGAAAAGTGAAATATTGTGCAATGTAATTTCACCAAGCTTCATTAATATCGAATTTCCACTTGCAGATCATGTTACTGCTTACGTGCACTGGTCCTCTGTTTTTAAAAATATGCAAAAAGTAATATTCAATGACATATATATAATTTTGCTTCTTATACCTCATATATGAGCAATTCCATGTCAAATCATCTAAATAATTTAAGCCCTAGTTAGTAATTTTTATGAAAATTGTAGTATTTGTTCTCTTAGGTGTTGAAAAAAGAACCCTACAATGATTTTCGGAAAATTCAAAATTGAAAATTTTTGTTTTTTTCTTTGAACTCTCATAACTTTGGTGATTTTAATGCTATCAAGGTGCATTTTTTCAATTATTTATAATAAGATGCAGTTTTTAAGAAATATTTTTTCAACCAAAAATTTCAAAAACTTCTTGGATTTTTCAAAAATGAATTTTTAAACTGAATTCCTGAAGAAACCCCGCTTTTTTCTTCATTTTTTTCATAGATACTTACAGTGTTTACTAAAAGCCCTGTAAATTTCAGAATGAGATCTCTGTTAATTTTCGAGAAATAATTAAGAACGTATGCCGTGTCATGATGAGGCCCAGTGCGAAGAAGGCCAAAAGTCTGAACTCTGAAGTTCGCACATACGAGTATAATTTATACTCGTATCGATAGGTCCTAAAAGAAACTACGCAACTCGCGGTGGCGGATAGAAAATACGTATCTGGCACGCTCCATACTAAGTATATATAAATTTCTACATACTTAGTATAGAGCGCGCCAGATACGTATTTTTTATCCGCCGCCGTGAGTTGCGTAGTTTCTTTTAGGACCCGTCGGTATGCCCGAACTTCAGAGTTCAGACTCTCGGGCGCTCTTCGCTCTAGGCGAAGAGATTTTTTGTTTCAAAAAATATTTCTTCATAAATGCATCTTATTAAGAATAATTTTCAAAAAAATACACCTTGATAGCATTAAAATCACCAAAGTTATAAGAGTTAAAAAAAAAAGACAAAAATTTTAGGGTTCTTGATTCAACCCCTAAGAGAACAAATACCACAATTTTCATCAAAATTACTAACTACAGCTTAAATTCTTCAGATGATTTGACAGGGAATTGCTCATATGTACATTATTATAATATTTTTCTTTACATAACGATACGAGATGATCGTCGGTCTCGTTGGATTTTGTTCGTATAACGACCAATTTTTGAAACGAGTTTCTCTTATAATTATTCATTTGTCATTTTTCATTTCATTTCGTCTCAAAAATCGAACCATTTCTCGTTAGGTATGAAATGACAGGTTAGTGTCAACCAGCAGTAATTAAATGACATCGAACGATTGCGAAAAAGAAATTCGAAAAATTGGAAGAAGAGAGCTCACGTGAAGATTATTAAATAATATGACAATCACTTTTACTTTGTCTATTACCATAGTTAATCTCAATTAAATCAAATTGTTCATAAAATTTAATATATAAAGAAGCCTATTACCTATGATTATTTTTTGTTCTAATTTCATTTTGTTGCCAATCTGATATAATACTAAGTTAAAATCATAGTTTGACAAAAATACAGAGCCATACAAATTGTCAAATTAAAATACTTTGGATCGTATACCTATAATTAAATTTCGCACGATGTATTTAAATTAATTCTCATTATTATAAAACGATATTATCGATCAATCTCGTATGATACGAGATGCGAAGTGAAACAAGCATTTGTATTAATAAAAGACGAGCGTCCTTCTCGTTTATTGGAAGTTCTCGCTATGTTGATCGTTGCGCATCTCTAGCATTATTCTAGTTCAGAATAATCGAGCCTTAAATTAATTTCATAGTCAATCGACGCGTTGTCATCAGCTTCCGCCACTCTTTCTTCCGATGTTACCTCCATCGGATTAGTTTTCGGAATTTCTGCATGACCTTCTGGTATGGTTGGAGGTCCTGCCTCAGCACTTAAGTCATCCTCCTCATCAATAAGTTCTGAAACAAATAAAAATTGAGATTTAAAAACAGAAAAAAAATTGCTTCATACAAAAAAGAATACAATGAAAAATATACATACTTCCCGCTCTTTTCCACGTTTTGCTCACGTCATCTATATAGTGCGAGATGTAGTCGGGAACACGCTTTCCAGTTTGGGCGTTTCCTCTGAAGGCAAATCTCTCTGCTACTACATTTTTTCAAATATCATAAATATTATAACTTAAATCGAAAACTGTGATTTCAAGCCCTAAGGAACTACAGGTAATAAATTGGAACTGAAATTGTTTTTCCATTTGTTTCTAAAGAAGGTTCTCAAAGCACCTGCGGCTTTGATGATTACATTCTCTTTGCGACGCTCACGCTTTGCGCTCGATAATTAAGTTATAGAACCGGTTCTCTTAAAATAATAAAACGATGTAGACAAAATTAAGTAGCATATAGGAGTAGGTATGTTTTTTTAAATATAATGTTAATAAAAAAACACAATTCTTTAAATTAACTAAATAGATACATTAAGCCGTAGGCTTTGATTCCCTTCGTTCAAACTTCAGTTCTAAGACAATTCTACTTTGATTGATTATAATATAGAACATTTTCAATTTGTGTTCAATTAAAAAATTGCATTAAGGTATAATTTGTGAATCTTGTTGAAAACTAATAATAACGCTTCTAGCTCACGGATTTCTTAAGGCCAAAAATTGCCTATTTTTGAAAATGATCTAACATTTTGAATTTTGGTCTCATGAAAAAATGTCATGGAAATAGTTTCGAAATATATTTTATATGTAGTAGAAATTCGGATTTATATTTCTAATTCTATCGAAATGTCGAAAGGATTATAACTTTTTTAATTTTCATCGAAATTGAAAATGGCATGAGGATAATTTGCAAGTATTTTTTCGTGTAGCGGAAACTTTGACGAAAATGTCTAAAACTCATAAAAAATTTGTAGTTTTGGTCTAATCGCAAAATTTAACTGGGATAGTTTTGAACTATATTTGATGTCTAGTGAAAATTTTAAATGAAATTTCTTAATCTATCAGAAAAATAATTTTTTCTATTTTTTGAAAATTTTCAAAATGTTGAAAAGTATATTTTTCTAACTTTTATCAAAATTAGAAATTGCTTTAGGATAATTTGCAAGTCTTTCATCCACCTGTGAGAAACTAAGACAAAAATTTGTGAAACTTGAAAAAATATATTTTTTTCAATTTTGAAATGCTCTAGATTTTTAAATTTCAGTTGAAAATATCTGGGTAACGAACTTGACCTTCATTTTGGGACCCTGAAAAATTTGATCAAAAGGCTGACTCGATTGGACAAATCCGTTAAAAGTTAGCGTGGCTACAACATTCAGGTACATACATACATATACATACAGGTAGACGGACAGTCAGTCAGACACCGACAAATTTTATGATTTTCGGACTCTGTGAGTGTCGAAACGTGAAGGTTTGTTAAAAAATACAAATCGAAAATTTGGACGATTACATATCACACTCTTATGAATGAGAATGTAAAAATCGAAATTCAAACAAATCCTTTTGGCTTGCTTTCGAGTCTTTAGACTTTTTTGAAATTGTGCAAAATTCATTTTCTTTTTTATTCAGTTAAAAACACTTTCTTTTTGAAAAAACTGAATATGTCGAACGTGAAATTTCTCTAAATTGAACAAGAAAAACATCTTATTATTTTACTTTCATGCATATCATTTTTTGGTAAATTAAAAAAATCAAAATCGCAAAAAAAACTATTTGTATTCAGTAAAAATTTTCACGGCAAATCAGTGAAATCATACTGATTCAAATTCAGAGAACATATATTCAACTTTTTCCATAATGTGTATCCAAAAAACATGTTTTTCGCACAATTCAAATGAGTATGAATTGATCACATAGTTTTTTGTGAAATTTCTGAGTTTTTATTATTCTCTAAAAGTAAAGAGTAAACTTTCAAAATTCTATTTTTTCCATGTAGGATTTGCATTTTGCCGACTGCTTTAGTTTCATAAAAATAATATTTTTTAGATAATTATAAAAATAATATTTTTATTTAATTATTTTGGCTTTTAGTAGCATTTGCGCAAAAAACATTCATGTAAGAACTAATGTACCTACATCACCTAAATGGGAATTTTAGTTTACATTCCCTTTAAAAGTTTAAAGTGGGCTTGGTTTAGTATTTCATCCTCAGAGTAAAATCTTAATTTATGACGTGGGGGGTAGGAGGATAAAGCTCAGGATAAAGAGACAACCAGCATTGTATGTAATACAATAGGCGTTGTGGGACTACGATGACCTGAGGACTCGAATGATCTTCTCCTTCTATCCTATAGAGTATAGACTAGGTATATCAAGTTCGAAACTTTTCACGGCATCGGATTCTCAATGCAGCTATGAACAGTCTCGTTCAAAATGAAAATGGTATATATGGCTTGTATTTTGAGAATTCAAACTAAATAATCAATTTTGTATTGCTTTCAAATTTTAGGCCAGTATAAAAAATAAACATAATTTTTTTTAAATATATTGAAAGAAACAACGGCGATCTGCCACATATATGTATACATATGAAATGTACGATATAATTTTATTGGTTATCGCGAGATTTTCATAATTTCTATTTGCAAAAACGAAATAATTATTTAAACATTCATTTCTCTTATCCACAATTTTTTCAATAATTTCCAATCAAAATTATTTAATAGTTATATTTCTAAAAACATTATTTAATTAATTGAATTATTTACTTAGATAAAATAATAAATTAATAACTTTTCATTCCTTTCATATATTCTAATTCTTAATGTTTATTTATAATTAACCAATAATTACATATAAAACAGTATTAAAAAATAATTATTAAACAATATTACGTAATTTAATTTTCTGATAAAATCTGATAGAAACTGAAAAAATGCCGCGTGGGACAGTTTCGGAAATGATCGGAAAAAAACTGAAAGACTCTGCTGGGACACTTTCTGATAAATTCTGAAAGAATCTGAAAGAAAATGATGGGACGGTTTCGGATAGAATTTCGGATGCAGATTTCTGAAAGGATCTGAAAGATGTGGAAAGCTTCGGAAAGAAAGTTCTATCAGAAATTTCTAGCAGGGAATGCAAGGTACGAAAACAGATAAATGAACAAAAATTGTGCATTCAAAAAAGATTTACAAACTTTTAATCAATTTTTGTTGTAAGAATATATTCAAAATGAAAAAATTAACTTTTTTGAAAAACGGCACAAGCTAAAATAAAATTTTAATGAATAAAATTTGTCGCCTAAATTATATCATTATTTTTCATATGAAATCAAATACAAATTTAGTAATTTGTATATGAAGAACATATAACACGAAGCACAAAGTGCGCGCTCAGTGTATTTACCAAATCGCACGCCATAAATGCGCTCAAACTTTTTTGTTCCTATCATACGGTTCAAATGATTTTCAAATCAAATATCGAGCGCGAAGCGCGAGTGTCTGGATGAGAATGTGTTCCTTAAGGTCGATAGAACCTTGAGTAAATAAAGTTCCTTTTCAGTCTAAAATAAAAGCAAATTTAACAATCACTTAATATGTAGAGGTTTTGATAATTTTATAATATTTGCAAACAAACTTTTTCTTTTCATCGAAAAAAACGCAACTTTTTCGCGTTGTAGCGATAAAGAATCCCAAAATTTGTTATTTCCCACCCACCCTAATATATATATATATCGTATTTTTTCCAACTTATAACGAAAATTTTTACAATTCAATCAATAGGCCTGCATCTACAAAAGACATGTTTATGGAATTTATGAAATTCATAATCTTCACATTTCCACAGAAAAAACTGAGGGATCAGTGATGTTGCGGCTCAAGTAAAACTTGAGATCATTTAGAACTTAGGCTCTAAAGGAACTCTTATTAAGGGTTCCTTTTTAGTTCTTTCATATCCGATAGATGGCCATCGGCGAGGGCCGACGTTTTCAACTGCGCATGTGTCGAAAAGCGCGGGCCTTTTTGAAATCAATAAATAATATGAATAATCATACAGATAAATATTAACAAACCTTTTTTATTCTTTTTAAAAACAAATTAAAATGAATTATAGAAATACCTAGCTTCTTGAAAAAATTTGATATTAACCTAATATTGCAAGTGTATATTATATCATTTTAAATAGTCCCGCGCTCCTTGTGCATGCGCAGTGGAAAACATCGGATTTTTAACATAACCTGAAAACCTGTCACATTTCATCTGCGATATCTTCCTATCAAGAATTTTTAATGTCTATGATTTTAGTTTCTTCATTAAATTTTTCCCAGTGCAATATTATTTAATTCGAATCATAAAGCAAAATGTGCATCATTAACTTGTTAAATCTTTTAAGTGAGTTAAGGCAGAAATGACCAAAAGGCTCTATTAGAACCATTTGAATCCATACTTTGGGTTCATTTAGAAACCATTTACCATTTTAGGTTCCTTTTCAGCAACAGAGGTTCCTTTTTGTTGCAGCTCCTTTGGAACCAAAAATTGGTTCTAATAGAAACCCCAGTTTTTTCTGTGTCGTAAACTTTCGTTATACGCTAAAAAGTTATGTGGAAATTTATTTTCAAAATAAACCCAACGTATTAAGATTACTAAAACATTAATTTTTGACTTTTTATTTGAGTTTATTTGTGGTTTAAATTTTACATCAACTGATTTCTTCTCCTGATATTGACATATTCCACTGTTTTGGTGAATTCTATTGCTGCGATACTCTTCAATAGCGCCGTAATACCTGCGTAATAATGATGTAATAATGCGGTTATTACACGTAATAAAGAAAAGAGCCCATAAGAAAAGCATTATTCAAAAGAGGATTTACATTTCTCTGCCGAAAGAAATCTGATTTTGATAATTTTTTAATGTGACCGTTCCAACAGCTGGACTGCTTTAAAACAGGATCATGATTGTTTGAAACTAATGTACATCCATATTCAAGAATATTTAATATCACCTCGAATAACACTGTATATGCCATGTTAAAAGTGTAGGCACACAAGTGTAGAACAGATTCCAGTCAGTTCAATGAAGTTTTCAAACAAGTTTAAAGCGGTTTTAAAATGCTTGAAATATGCAGAAAAGAATCAAAGTGATTTGAAATGTTTTAATCAAGTAAAATTTTTTTTCAAAAGATCTCAAACCGCTTGCAACGAGATAACGACTAGTTTAACAATGTTTCAAACCCGTTCTGCCAATTTCGAAATATATATTTGCAACCAGTTTAATTAATACTTAAATAGAAATTTAAAAATATTTGAATAAAACTGTTTTAAAATTATATAAAAATATCAGTGAAAACAGGTTCAGATTGAAGTATTAAGTTTTTAATTCAGTTTCTTTAGATCTACGTTAAAAAATCATTTAAAACAGAAAAAACTATTATATAGGTTAAAAATAGTTTGAGCTGTTCAAAGTAAGTTTTAAACAGTTTGTGGCATTTATGAAACTCATTTCAAGTACGGCATTAGGCAGATTTGAAAATATTTTCAATTAGTATCGGTTTAAAACATCAATAAGTTTTCGTAACCAGTTCAAAAATTTTAGAAAAAAATTGAAACCAGCTGCACATATTTATATTCCAAATTTATTTAAATCTATTTTCCTGTATAAATAGATAAATAAATAAATATTGTATAATAGTTCTTCAAATTTTAGTAAAAAATATCTCCAATTACCTCACTATTTATTTCGAATTATTAGACACAGTCACGGAAAACAATTTTCATACGAACAATGGGCCAGTGAAGTTGATGGTCAGCGAGAACTTTTGGCAACATATGGTGCAGTCAAACGGGAAGATATACGAGGAATGAGAGCACCTTACCTTGAGGTAAATATTTTTTTTTTATCTTGATCTCAATTTTGTTTATTTGAATTTGCAATTTGATTCAAACCTGATTATGTGAATCGTTCTAGGTTGTTCAAAACAAGTTTAAACTAGTTCGAGATGGTTTAAAATGAGTTCATAACTTGTTTGAATCTATTAGGAACCAATTCAAAAACTAAATTTATTTAAAACTCGTTACTGACTCGTACACATATTTTTCGACAATGTACAAAACTAGTTCATTTCTTTTTATAATGGTATATTATATAATGGTTTAAGTATAAATTAATATGAGTTTCCTCTACAAGTGTGAAAGTATTTGGAATTGGTTCCGGAATTTGGAATTTGGCAACCGGTTCGAATAAGAGCTAAACTGATTCAATTATATTTAATTTTAGTTTCTTTATTCTCTCAAATGGTATAATATCAATTTTTTTAAATATTGAGTTTAATTTGAGTTGTGAAAAAATTTCTCTCTATTTCCTTTAAAATTCTTTCGAACTGGTTCGAATCAGTTTGTAACAAGCTTTCTAATCAGATTCTTGTTTCCGTTTTTAGGTGGGTGGAGACACGATGTTCAAAATGCTTTATGATTATAACTTCACCTACGACTCGTCAATGCCAATTTACGAAAATCTGCCTCCCAGTTGGCCCTACACTTTGGATTACAAACTCTCCCACAACTGTATGATCCCACCCTGTCCAACAAAGTCATATCCAGGAATATGGGAAGTTCCCATGGTAGTCTTGGAGGATCTTAAAGGAGGCAGGTGTGCAATGGTAGACTTCTGCAGTAATCCCACAACATCTGCCGACGTCTACAGGATGTTCATGAATAACTTCGAGAGGCACTACACGACCAACAGGTTAGTACATTTATTTTCCTATTTTACTGCAGTCACGCCCTCGTGGAAATTTCTGACTGAAACTTGCATTGCTGTGATTGGTGTATTACAATTACAGTTTGAAAGAATTTGAATTTCATTACTAGCCCTTAGCTGGCACACATAACATAGCTGGCACACAGGGTCTCCTGAGACCCCAGACATAAAAATGCTTGCTGTGAAGGGACAATCGATTATTTTGACACAAGACAATTTTCACATATTCTTTGATACTCCCTTCAAACGGGCATATAGATTGTTTTGTTTAAATTCATATAAATATATTATTTACTATAAAAAATCTTTGAAGGTGAAAAACGTGAAAATAGCAATTTTCACAAAAAAGAAATTAAACTTTCCCATTTTTTAATATTTTAAGCTAAGAATTGAACTAAATACTCTCGAAATACTGTATTTCATAACAAACAAAAAATAGTGGCCATTGAAGTGGCACCATAAGCAACATTTTCGAATAATAAAGGGTCTCGAATTGAGGTTTAGTTAAAAATATCTCCAATTACCTCACTATTTATTCCAAATTGTTAGACACAGTCACGGAAAACAATTTTCATACCTCAGACTGAGGGGATTTTTTCTTTGCTCGTCAAAATGAAATAAGTTCAAAACTGGTTCAATGGTGTTGGAATAGGTTTAACATAATTTGAAAATAGATTTAAAAAAATGATAATGACACTGTTAAATTAGTTTAAGACTGCATTCAAAGGCTGCTAGAAACCAGGTTAATGACTACATAAATTGGATTAAAAACTTGTAAGGTGGCTAAAAACATGTTTTGTATCCATTCCAAACAGTTTTTACTTGTTCAGACTAAGTTGGACCATAGAAATCTATTTAAAAAATTCTTTTTTCACTAGGAATCTGTATTATCATCGGAGATGGTAACGATCGATCCGAAGAGA
>CAKNYM010050058.1:0-44047 GCA_932195095.1 Andricus curvator
CTCTGTTTCCGGGCACATTTTGTCCGATTTGACCCACGTCCGCGCAGTCAATTTTTGATTTTATTATTGATTTTATTTCGTTTGGTTAATATATGTAATAATGTAAAATTTAAAAGTGTCACATAACCTTCGTTTTGTGTGATTATTTATTTTCGTTTATTACAAGTGTGGTGGATTTTCAATCTACCAGAGACGAAAAAGGTAATTATGCAATTTATGAAGATCATACAAAATTTGTGGCATGGAATTTTTAAGCGAAATAAAGTAATTAACATAATGCATATGAGCCAGATGAAAATTCAGCAGAAGTCTTTGTCAAATCGAATTGAATCAGGATGAATATTGTAATTTTGGTTACCTGCTGCTAGTAGGAGCTTACGATTTAATAATTACAATTATCTTCATTTTAGGAATTCAAAGTTATTCATAGTTAATTTAATGACATTTACGTTGATTTATAATTTCAAAAGTTAAAATTACATTCAAGTAACTCTGAATGAAGCCACGCAACGGAATCATCGCCCTGAAATAAAAATTCACTTGGAAGTTCACGTGGAATTCCCCGTTGAAAATCACCTACGACTCTTCGTGGAATAATTAAGGAATTCCACGTGGGGTTATGCGTTTAATTTTACGTGAAATGTGAGTCATGAATTTAAAAAACTTACGTGGAAATCCACGAGAAAGTCCACGTGAATATCCACATAAATTGAGAAAAATTCGTTGATTCCCACGTGAATTTTAACGCGGATTTGCAAATAGATTTCTAAGTGGATCTCTACGTAAAATTCCAAGTGAACCCACCTCCAGAATCATAAAACGCGACATAGTTATATAGTATACGGGGTTATTAACATTCAAAAATGTAATGCATTTTTAAGGATCTCTTGTGGTTTAGGACATATTTGCAATTGAAAATAATGTTCAACGTTCCATATTGAACTCCACATGAAATTTCAACTGCAATTGCACGTAAAACTCAGCGTCAGATCCCACATGCAATTTCCACGTAGATTGATTCAATTTACCACTCGAATTTCATGCGGAATTCCACGTAGATTTCTATGTGGACTTTTTCACCTCACCAAATCACCGAAACGATTTCCAATTGATTTTTTAAATTGATAAATTCAACAATATTTTTAAAAAATTCTAATTAATAAAAACAAAAATAATAAAAATAATTTGAATGGATAAATTCAAAAATAATAAAAAAATTTAAATTGATAAATTCAAAAATGATAAAAAAGTTTGAATTGATAAATTCATAAATAATAAAAAAATTTGAATTGACAAATTCAAAAAATTTTGATATAACAGTTTACCTTACATGTAAACAGATTGTAAGGGCCAGCTGAAAATAAAAATATGGGGAATTAGTAGCGGAACTAGTTTTTAACCTTTTTTTAGTGTTTAAAACTCGAGCTGCGCATGTTGTGCCAGACGTTTTGGATTATTATTATCTGCCACAACTTGGACTACCAAATATAAAAAAAAACAACCACCAAAGGACGACAAACTGACGACCAAATGACCATTAAAATATTAGAAAACAAATTTTGTAAAATGAAAAAATGTGGCGTGAAAGCTTGAAGGCAGCTTGCCAATTTTGAAAATGCTGTAGTTTTTGCAATTTCGAGCACCAAATATTAAAAACCTTAAGGTAATAACCCCCAAATTATTCTAGCAAAAAGATCCAAGCTTACTATGCATACCAATGCGTACTAATGCGTACCAATGCGTAACAATGCGTACCGTCATAGCTAGACATCGTATAGTTAGAACTGAGACAATATTGAAGTACATACATTATACATTGAAGTGAGATAAAATAGATTTTCCCTTCTTCACCAAGTGGAAACAGGTGGAAAACCTGTTGTCTCTCTCAAATATATGGCGTTATAATGTATAACAGTGAGATGATTGGCCATTTTCATCAAAGATTGTGTAAAGCACCTTGACTCAGTAGTAGGCAAAAACCGAGGCAAAACTGGGAGCAGGACATCATATGTCGGAGAGGAAAAAATACGTTGATGAACGACCCATCTCTTTCTAAACCTGAAGGGTAGAAAAAGACAGGTCACCAACCAGAGTCTTCTCTTCCTCTAATTATTCTTACCAAGTAGGTATGGTCGATGACGTTCAGGATCATCAGACCAGTCATCGGACCATCCGATACAGGCTTAAGAGGGGCACGAATATTCTCCAAAATTCATTCCACATAAATTTTATTTCACCAAACGTGAAGTTACCTAAATGTTATTCATCTTCTAAAAGCACGAAACGTCCATGAAGCGTCCCTGGAACTATCCGCGGGCACCTTCAGAACGTTCCAGCGGAAAGATCCAGGCACGTTCCCGGGACGTGTAAAATGTCCACCCATTAGGAACCTGATGGGAACTTACCGTTATTGTTATTTTTAACAACTAATATCTCATTTTTGAGTTTTGAGTAACGCATATACTACACTGTAATATGATATCCATACTATAAACTGACATCGATTTTGACCTATCTCTTACGGTTTACGCAATATTAATTGATATAATAACAATAGCGATAAGTCCTCTTCAGAACGCTCTACTGAAACCTTCCTGGACCGTTTCACGAAGCGACCTAAGGACGAACGCCTTCTGCATTTTGCCCGTAAGTGTTTTAGCATTTCGTTGACACGCAGAAATGCTTTTCAGGCTATTAACCAGTGAAAGCTTGGCATCTGCAAGAGCACCAATGATCAGGATGATTAGCTTAACAGAATATTCCAAGTATACCCGTCACAACTCCCTTATAAGATCTATTATACTTATCTTTCGTTTCATTCTGCTTGGGTGTCATGTTTTTGTCGGCTGGTGCCAAAAATTTGATACCGAACATGGTTCGTGTCTCGAAGTCAAGAAGAACTTTGTCAGGCCTTCAAGTGCGTGAGAGAAACAATTGTCGAGAATATGGAGTTCCAATATATGTGTCACTTCTCATTTTGGACAATTGACTCTATTTCCCTAGGAGCGTTTGGCTAATGCCGTAGGAGTGACAGAAATGGTAATAAAGCACACTTAGTTCCGCATCTGACTTGTTTATTGTCTGATTGTAGATACTCAGTTTTCAGGCAAACTTTCAAACCCTTACCGTGAACGGTCTACCAGATGTTATGTAGTCAATCACACACTGAACGCGGGACGCAATCTTTCTTGCCTATCCAATCTTCTTGTTCAGTTGATGCAAGCGTCTTTTGGTCTTTTGATCTATCGTCAATTTCAGCCTTCAATTTGAATCAGCCAATGCTCTCGCAGCACCATAAACTGAACAATTGATGGTCCGAAGGTCAGACTCCTCCGAAATATCCTCAAAAGGGAAGGCATGAATTTCAGCCAGATCTTGGGGCTATGACGTTGCAGATTTTCTGCAACGCACAAATTTAGTTTCGAGTAAATGATTTTGTATTAAAAGCTCTCGTGTTCACACAATGAGTGAGAAAATTCGGCACTCCTATCTTTTGTTATATTTTTAATTTATTATTATTTTATTATGTATATCTTTTCTCGTTATTTTGTTTCTATGTCGTTCGTTTTTTTTGTAATATTAGTTTAAGAATGTAGGGCTGTCATAATTTTTTTTTGTTTGAATTTCTTCATTTCGCGGTCTCGAGTGAAAGCCAGGCAGAGTTGCACCATCGACGCAAATGATCGGTTAGATCCACCCACACCTTCATCTTCAGCAGATCTTCACGTCTTAAGTCCCCACATGAACTTTCGGAATATCTTTTATCGCATATGCTTCTGACATCCAGGGTAGAATAGCCGACTCTACTCATAAAGGATAGAATGGATTATTTCTTTTGTTCGTCTGAGATCCAAGGCACGTTCCTGGTGGAGATTGACCGAGGTGGTTACCACCAAAATTCTAAACGGGAATAGGTAATCTCGTCTAAAAAATTATTATCATTACAAATGTTTCTGTTGTGAGCAGGTGTTTCTTGGCTCTTATGCCGTTTTTTTCTCTCTTTTATCGGGAGCATCGAAGAATCCTCTTCACATCTGCAGTAAGGAGAAAGGGTTCCTAGGTCTCCACCTCAGCACCGGAATACAGCCGACCCTGGTATCGAGGGAACGGTTCCCGCTTCTCACTCACTCTCGTAGGAAGCAGCTCTCTCCCTCCCTCAACAGCGGCTGACAAGGACTAACGAAGGAAGGGCGGGACGATAGGATGGACAAATCGGAAGCAGATCTCACCGGCTATCTTTCCCTGACCGTCGCGAATTATAGAAATTAAGTTGTGCGAATCAGCTCTTCCCCCCAATCATGTAATTCCTCACGTTTCTATACTACACTACGTCTGTAAACTCCCAGTGTCGACACGAGGCACCAGAGCTAGCGTCCTGATTATCTAAGGTAGGACTCTAGTTCCTTTCATGGTTTAGCCAAGTGATTTTATTGTTTCTAACGGTGTTTGACCTTTTTTTGCATATCTCTTGTACTCTTTGGCTGAATTATCTGATTAATTGATTTAAACCATATTGCATATGCTGCTATTTTTACCTTGTTTTGGAAATCCATTAATAATATGTATTTGTAAATTTTATTTATTCCAGAGTGCCGAATGCTAGGAATTGATCGCTGCTATGATATTGATATTGACATTTTTTCTAATGTTCTCGACCCTTGCAATGTTCTAGATCCCTTCCCCTTATTTTTGAGTACCGACATGCCGACAATTAATAATTTTTACCGATGTTCTCGATCCCTTCCCCCTTATTTTTGAGTACCGACATGCCGAAAATTAATAATTTTGTACCGATGTTCTCGATTCCTTCCCCCTTATTTTCGAGTATCGACATGCCGACAATTCATAATTTTTTACCGATGTTCTCGATCCCTTTCCCCTTATTTTTGTGTGCCGGCACGCCGATAATTAGTAATTTTACCTATGTTCTCGATCCCTTCCCCCCTATTTTTTTTTGTACCGACTTGCCGACAATTAATAATTTTTTACCGATGTTCTCTATCCCTTCTTCCTTACTTTTGAGTACCGACATGACTACAATTAATCATTTTTACCGATGTTCTCGATCCCTTTTCCCTTATTTTTGAATACTGACATGCCGACAATTTATAATTTTTTACCAATGTTCTCGATCCTTTCCCCTAATTTTTGAGTACCGACATTCCGATAATTAATCATTTTTATTGTTTTTTGACCCCTTTTTCCAGTATTATCGACCTTTTGAGTTGTGCTGCCCCTTTTACTTTTGCGAGACCCCTTAATTTTGCCTTGCGATACCCCTTTATAATGTTCTCGACCTCCCTATACCTTCTTTAATATTTTTAGACCCTCTGTGAGACCCTATAATTTCTTGGCCAGTATTAATGACCCTTTTTTAATATTCATACCCTTTTAGCTTTGCTCTATCCGTTTAACTTGGCAATACCTTTTCCTTTTTTTTATGTTATCGACCTTAATATCTTCTTATTATTGTGAGACCCGATATTACCATAGTCAATAATTACGACCCTTTGCAATACCCTTTATCATTGACCACTTGAATTTGCATATCACGACTCATGTACTCTAAGTTATTACAGATTTTGCATTGTTGGCCCCTACCGATTGATTTGATTTGCATTCCCCGACCCCAATACCCTAAACTGCGATATAATTTTTCATTTCTACCTAATTGTTCAATTTAATTAGTGATCTTGATTATTGCCCCTTTGCCGGTCCGCATTTTTCTTCTGAGAACCCCTCCTAATCTATTTAAGATCCCATTTGTGAAATTACGAGAACCACTTTCCGTACCCATCTTTCCGAACCCCTTTGGCGTTTATTTAAGAAAGCCCCACTTGTACTTATTTCTGAGAACCCCTTTTTGTGTCTATCCATCTTTGAGAACGTTTGCGTTTATATTTGTTTTGTATTTTATGGTGCTATTTGTTATCGAGACCGCTCTGCCAAACTAGCACTGTCGGCCCTTTTTTCTGAAAACTCTTAGCCAAACATGATTGCAGGCAAATACATTGTAGCTTGAGGAGCCTGGGTACAAGTATTTTGTAGACTCAGTTAAAAACCTGATAAGAGTCGGCTAGAAGTATTTTTTGGATCCAGTTAGAAACCAGCTAGAAACCAGATACGAACATTACATAATGCCAGATAGAGCCCGGTTAGGTGTTGGTTATTACCCGGAGAGAAAAACCGGTTACGGCGCGTTTTTGACCGTTTATAACCCATTTCTAACCGGTTTATAACCGGGTCCTATCCGACATTTTAAGCAGGGTGGGCAAGACATTACGCGTCCCGCATTCAGTGTGTGATTAGCTACATAACATCTTGCAGGAATTTCACCGCCAAGGTTCGACAGTTCGCGCGCGAACTGCGAGTCCGTCATCACACACTCAACAAGTCAAAGCTGCTGACCATCAGGCAGCATGTGTTAGACAGAATACGGGTACTATCTGACGATAGGAGAGGAGTACAGCGGAGGGAGAGGTGGGTCAGGGAAAACCAACATTTTTTCTCTGACCCATCTCGACTCTTCCAAGATTCCCCATTTACTGTCGACCATCCCCCCAAACCAAAGGAGGTCGAAGCATTTTGTAGACAAGTCTACGAAGTCCAGCATCCACTGAAAGAAGACTCAGAGAACATAAATAGCTTCAAGGAGCTGTACAGTGCCCTCATAACACCTGCGGAGGAATGCCCACCTTTCACTACCGGGGAGGTGAAAAATGTATTAAGAGGCATAAAGAACTATTACGCTCTGGGAACAGATGGTATCAAGACCTACCGGCAGAAGAAGTTTGCTTCAACACACCAGCATCTGTCCCGCATTTTCACCTCACATCTGAAGTCGGAAAAGCCTTTTCCGGAGTGGTTGGTGGAAGGGCGCACAGTGTTCCTGCCAAAGATGGGCAACTTAGCTCAATGATGAAATTCTTACGACAATCGGAAAGTCAGTAAAACCTGCTCATCGATAGATGTGTCTGCAAAGATGCAGTATCCTACCAGCGCTACCTATCGATGGCCTTGATTGATTACCGGAAATCTTTCCATTCAACCACTGAAAGGCCTATCATCTGTCTGTTGGAAAGCTTAAAGGTTCACCAGCACATCGTAAGGTGCATAGAGAGATTGAGCCCGCTTTGGAAAACCAGATTTACTATCTCATCTGGAAAACATTGTCGGACAACTAACAACGTCACCTTTTAGAGATGTGTCTTTCAGGGCGACCACATGAGCCCACTACTCTTTTGCCTGACATTATTGCCACTATCTCTCGCACTTCGTTATTCCGAAGGGTACTTCTACAACAAATCTGCAAATCAAAAGCATAAGGTTTATCATGTACTTTACAAGAATGATCTTAAGATCTACGCTAAAAACAAAGAGCATATACACCTAGCTCTAAGGATTGTCGGAAAATACACTCAGGATATTGAAATGGAATTTGGGTTAGACAAATGCGACAAGGTTTATTTGAAGCTACCTATATATACCTAGGCGTACCACAGAGACGCATTCAGGACGTGAAATCTATAAAGGATATTCTACGAAGCAAATACAAACGTCTCAGCCAACGGATTTGGTCTTCCGAACTGTCGGCGAGGAACAAAGTATCTACAGCGAACATGATTGCCGTCCCGGTAGTACTCTATTCATTTGGAGTTGTTCCATGGACGAGGGACGAGCTCAGATCCCTCGATATCGGGTCACTAAAGGTTATGCAAGAGAACAAAAGAGTGCACCTCAAGTCTTCTGTTGCGTAACTTTGCATCTCATGCCGTCAAGGTGTTCGCGGAATACTGAATCTTGAATGTCTTCACAATAGGATTATTCGGGGTACAGTACATACTGTGCAGCAGAGGAAGCTGCTGAAACACTCGGCCTCGACTTCAATTTCAGGGGTGAGCAAAATGCATTAAATCTTATCCATCTCGAGTACTCAGTTCGGAAGGCGCGGATTAAGAAAACACAGGAGGAAAACTTTCGCGAACAGCTCCTCGACAAGAGGATGCACGGCATCTTCAACAGAAATATGAAGGATCAGTCGATGTCGTATGAGCTAACGTTTTGAAGTCAGGCACGGAGGGTTTCATTCTAGCGTGTCAAGACGGTGTCATTTCCACTTTAGCATGTTTTCGCCACATTTTGAGCGTAGACATTCTCGATTATAGCTGCAGAGCGTGCCATGCACACCCCGATCATCTAGGACACATACTATCTAGTTCTCCAACTCACGCAGGAACGACGTACATCCAAAGGAACAGTGCGGCACTAAGAGTGCTTTATTACCATCTCTGCCATTCTTACGGCATCAACCCTAATACCGCTCCGCCAAACGCTCTTAGGGAAATAGAGTCAATTGTCGAAAATGAGAAGTGCCGCATATACTGGAACTTCATAATCTCGATAATTGTTTCTGTTGCGCACTCGTGGCCTGACATAATTCTGCTTGACTTCGAGAATCGAACCACGTTCGTTATCGAATTTTCAGCACCAGCTGCCAAAAACATCACAGCCAAGGAGAATGAAAGGAAAGAGAGTTATAAATACATTATACGGGTGTTGCGACGGTTATACCCAGAATCTTCTGTTAAGATAGTCGTCCTGATCATCGGTGCTCTTAGAGGTGCTAAGTTTTTACTGGTAAATAGCCTGAAAAGCTCCGTGTCTTCAGGGTGCACGAGACTTTTGCCGGATCATCGTATTGAGTCAATCGCAAACTCTGAGCACCTATATTAGTTTCGTGAGACGTCGGGAGAGCTGAAATTTTACCGCGATCTCGCCGGGAGTGGATGCTAATCCGGAAAACTGCACCCGCTCCCAGCTAAATCGCGGTAAAATTTCAGCTGTATCCACGTCTCACGACCGTGAGATAGGTGGTTACTGTTTGCGACGGATTCAATGCAATGATCCAGCAAAACTCTCGTGCACCCTGAAGACACGGAGCGGCCCAAGGACGACCGCCTTCTGCATTTTCCCCACAAGTGTCTCAGCATTTTGTTGATACGCAGGGATGCTTTTCAGGCTATTAACTAGTGAAACCTTGGCACCTCCAAGAGCGCCCATGATCAAGACGATTAGCTTAACAGAATATTGCGGGTATAACCGTCGCAACTGCCTGACAAGGTATTTATAACTCTCTTTCATTTCATTCTCCTCGGCTGTGATGTTTCTGTCAGCTGGTGCCGAAAATTCGATAACGAACATGGTTCGCTTCTCGTAGTCAAGGAGAGCTACGTCAGGGATTGAGTGCGCAGCAGAAACAATATTCCCTATATTCCAAGGAACGTTTAGCGGAGCGGTATTATGGCTAATGCCGTAAGAGTGACAGAGATGGTAATAAAGCACTCTTTATGCCACATTGTGCCTTTGGATGTAGGTCGTTCCCGCATGAGTTGGACAACTAGACAGTATGTATCCTAGATGCTCGGGGTGTGCATGACACGCTTTGCAGCTATCATCGGGAATGTCTCGGCTTAAAATGTGGTGACGGTATGCTAGAGAGAAAATGACACCCTCTTGACATGCCAAAATGAAAATCTCCGTGCCCGACTTGAATCCGGGTGATTTAGGGAAAGCAAACGTCAGCTTATACGATATCGACTTATCCTCCATATTTCTGCGGGAGATGCCGTGCATCCTCTTGTCCAGGATCTGTTTCCGGAAGTTTTTCTTCTGTGCTTTCTTATTACGGGCCTTCAGAAGTGAGTATTCGAGATGGATAAGATTTAATGCAATTTGCTCACCCCTGAAATTAAAGTCGAGGCCCAGTGTTTCAGCAGCTTCCTCCGCTGCTTTGTACAGAAATGCTCCTATGTCCACTTCTTTGTGCTTCCTGACCATTTCAAGAAGAGGGTCTCGTCCATTTGTCTCATCCTGTTGTAAAGACATTTAAGATTCAGTATTCTGCGACCACCCTGACGGCGTGAGATGTAGAGTCGCGGAACAGAAGACTTGAGGTGCATGCTATTGTTCATGTGCATAACCTTTTGTGACCCGATATCAAGGGATCTGAGCTCGTCATTCGTCCATGGAACCACTCCAAATGAATAGAGTACTACCGGGACGGCAAGCATGTTCGTCGCAGATACTTTGCTCCTCGCCAAAAGTTCGGAAGACCAAATTTGCCGGATGACAGGTTTGTATCTGCTTCGGAGCGTATCTCCTTTATAGATGTCACGTCCTGAATGCGTCTCTGTGGCACGCCCAAGTATGTATAGGTGTCTCTAGCGCTAAGGTGTCGTATTAACTATATATATTTGTTTGTTTTGTGTGGCCACCCCTTTTACGGTCGTGAAGCGTGGCCATATATGTGATATACCGCGGTTCTACTGGGAGTAGGTGTCCTTTTAAGATGGCAGTTTCTCCTAGTGGAACCCTCAAGTGGATGTTTAATCTTTTTTTTTTTTTTTCAAATTATATTAAAAGTTTGTCATAGGGACAACCACGGGATTTCGCCAGGAGCAAGTGCAAGATGGCACCGTGAGGTCCCCCCTGGCGCTCATGCTATTAAGCCTATTGTGCCATACCCGTGTTTATTCTCAAGGCATTACTTCGAATCCGGCCATTTTCGCCGATTGTTTTTGGGTCTCGGTGGGTTCCGATGTTACCAACGGTCTGAGAATATACCTCTTAGGTGATAGGCGTACCTATCGCACAGTAAATGACGTCCTACGTTGTAACCGGTAAAGTGGCCCCACCCACATTTACATTCGGCAACCTCCCTAGCAGGCTAGGGTGGACGGAGTGACTCCTCTGAGGTCATCAGTTAGATGCACAGATTCAAAACACTGTCATGATATGTTATGTAAGTGTATGTGTGTTCATTACTAGAAATCGACCAGCGACCCCCAAGCGTGAGTCCCTCGTAGAGGCCTCAAGCGCAAGGAGATTGCTGACTCATTTTCAAGTCTTCTCAGAATCGACTATTACCCCAAGGCTCGTCCTCTCGACATGGGGCCTCTACCTTGGTACGTAACCAGCCTCTTCCGAGGGGAACTACAGCTTAAGGTGGGTTCCGAACCGCCGAAGCCCCGGTTAAAGTACATCGACAAATTTCCAGTGGTACCGGCTCAGGGATCGAACCCCCGTCCTCCTGCCCGGAAGCCTGATGGGCTATCTTCAACAAGACTAGCGGGTTGACAGGAACTAGACAGGTGCTTGCTTGACGTCGGGACTAGAACTGAACTGAACCTGGCGCAGTGAAGTGTTTATATAATAGTGTATTGATTAGAGTATATAATTTAAAAAAAGCGTTTAACAACCACCACAGGGTCCCACTGAGAGCAACTGCCATCTAAAAAATGACACCGGCTCCTAGTAGAACCGCGGTAAATCACACTCATGGCCATGTCTCACAACCGTGAGATGGGTGGTCACAGGGCACGATGAAATTACAACGACAGGCCAGCGAAACCCTAGTTTGTTTTGAGGACACGAACCGCCCCAAGGATGACAGCTTTCTGCATCCATCTCGCAAGTGCCTTGGTATATTTTTGGCACGTGAGTATGGCTTTAAGGTTACGAAGCAGTGATAGTTTCGCACCTCCAAGAGCACCTATCACAAGGACAATTACTTGTACAGAATATTTTGGGTACAGTCGTTGCAGCTGTCTTTTAAGGTCTTGACACCTCTCCTCCTTTTCTTTCTCCTCGGCAGTGATGTTGTATTCGAATGCAGCCGAGAATTCGATCACGAATACAGCTCGTTTCTCGAAGTCTTGGAGAACGATGTCAGGCCTCGAGTGTGCCACGGAGACGGCTGTCCGAAAATCGTAGTTCCAGAAACTTTGGCACTTCTCGTTTTGGACAATTGACTATCTCCCTTGGAGCGTTCAGCAGGGCTGGGTCGCGACCAACACCGTAAGAGCGACAAAGATGGTAATGAAGCACTCTCAGGGCCGCATTATTTCTATAGATATACTTCGTTCCTGCGTGGGTTGGACACCCCGATAGTATGTGTTCTAGGTACTCAGCGTGTGCATGACACTCTCTGTACGTATCACTGAGAACTTCTTGACATAAAATGCGGTCACGGTATACTAAGATGGAAGTGACACCGTCCTGGCATGCGAAAATAAAACCCTCTGTACAAGGACTGTTTTTCTATATTTCTGTGAAAGTTTCCATGCATTTTCTTGTCGAGTAGCTGTTGGTGAAAATTTTCAACTTCTGCTTTCTTCACTTTGGCTTTTAGAAGTGACGCATCTAGATGGAGTGATGCACTTTCCTCACTTCTGATGTTATAATTCAGGCCAAGGGTCCCGGCCGCTTGCTCCGCGGCTTTGTAAAGGAACGCTCCTTCGCCAATCATCTCGTGGTTCCTGACCATTTTTAGGAGAGGATCTCTGCCATTTGCAACGATGTAAGCTGTACTTAGAACAATTCGGTTATGAAGACACTGGAGATTTAGAAGTCCGCCTTGACGGCGTGAAATGTATAATCACGGAACTGACGAATTTATAAGCAAGCTTTTATGCATATGCATGATCTTACTTGTCGTGATATTAAGGGCCTTAAGCTCGTTCTTCGTCCATTGAACCACCCCAAACGAGTACAGTAGAATCTGTCGAAGAAGATGCTTGTAACTGCTTCGGGGAGACTCCTTCACTGATGTTACGTCCTGATTGCGGCTTTGAGGCACGCCCAGGTATTTATAGGTCTCTCCAGTATTAAGATGTCTAATGACACTTATGTCCATAAGCTCAGGGTCCTTGGGAACGCCAGTAATCTTTCCATTCTTCAGATTAATTTTGGCACACTTGTTCAAACTAAAATCCATCCCAATCTCTCCTGTGTACTTTTTGACGATATTTATAGCAGTTTGATGTTTGCTTTTACCAAAGGCATAAATCTTCAGGTCATCCATATAAAATACATGAGTGACCTTATGCTCTTGCTGGTTAGTGTCGTCACAGAGGAAACCAGAAGAATTTCGTAGTGCGAGAGATGATAAGTCTAGGAGAGGTTGAATCGAAAGCATTCCGGTAGTCAATCCAGGCCATTGACAGGACGCAATGATGATTTGCAGCGTCTTTACAGATACACCTGTCAATTAGCAGGTTCTCTAGACAGCCTGCTACACATTTTTTCGAGCCACGTTGTTCGTACATCTCTCGCCACACAGGCTCAATTCGTCGAACAATCCTGTTGTTGAGGACAGCTGTAAAGATCTTATACAGTGTGTTCAAACAAGTTATTGGCCTGTAATTCTCTGGGTTGGACAAGTTGCCTTTTTTCGGCAGGAGTATAGTGCGTCCTAACACCAGCCACTGCGAAATGGGCGTCTCCGACTTTAAATATGAGGTGAATATGCGGGCCAAATGTTGGTGTGTAAAAGTAAACTTCTTCCACCAGAAGTTCTTGATACAGTCTGGTGCAGCAGCGGAAAAGTTCTTCGTGCCTCTAAGTGCTTTTTTTTACCTCTTCGGCAGTGATTGGTGGACATTCCTCCTCAGATTTTATGAGGCTGTCGCAAAACTCCTTGAAGCGGATGATATTGTCAGTATCTTCTTTCAGATCTAGTATTTTCGGGATCTTGTATACCTCTCTTCAAAAAGTCACTACATTCTTGGGCTTGGGTGGATTTTTTACAGAAACAGGGAGATCGCTGAAGAGGTGCGATGGGTCAGCGAGAAACTGTTGATTCTACCTGATCCATCTCTCCTTCTTCTGCATTCTCCTCCTTGCGTCAGATAACAGCCGTATTTTGACAGCAATATGCTGCTTGATTGTCAGCAGCTTTGACTTGTTCAGTGTGTGATTCAAGATCCTAAGTTCTTGGGCGAACTTTTGAACCCTTTCCGTGAAAGGTCTACCAGATGTTATGCAGTCAATCACACATTGAACACGGGACGCATTCTGTCTTGCCCATCCAAACTTCTTGTTCAGTTGATGTAAGCGTCTTTTGGTCTTTTGATCCATCGTCGGTTTTAGCCTTCGATTTGAATCAGCCAAAGCTCTCGCAGCACTATAAACTGAGGAATTGATGGTCCAGAGGTCGGTCTCTTGCGAGATATCTCCACGAAGGGAGGCATCCATTTCAGCCAGATCTTGGGGCTTAGGAGGAACTTGCATGTTAATGTTCCTCCTTGTCCTGAAATCGCGATCATCACTCAGAAGGTGCCTGCTTTCCGCGGTTGGTCTCAATGTCGCTTCCTCAACTTCGTCTGCAGCTTGATCAAGCAGGGGTTGGGGAAGCGCTCCGCGTACATATCCATTTTTCCGGAGGTAGTCGGCTTGATTTCGCGAAGACTGATGCAAAACGTGCTGAAGCTCTGGGTGTGTCTGGCACCACAGAGTGTGCATACGCGCCATAAAGCCTCGGTGAACAGGTATAATGCTGCCATCTAGGATTATCGACATTATCTGCCGACCCACTGTCGGGTGCTCTGCGCGTTCGATAGTTTTGAACCGCATCTACAACTTTTTGGTGTTTTGGTGGTGTCATTGTTATATATATATATTAGGGTGTGTCAAAAAAAGCGAATTTTCGAATTTCATACCCACCTAGGAGTCAAATTATTCCTAAGCGTAATACAACCCTACTCCTTTTTTTTAAATTTTTTCAACAACTATTAGATAGTGCGACTCGCGTTTTAATTATTTGTTATAAATTTTCCAATCGTTAAAATTTGAGAATCCGAGCGACTCTGGGTAGCCTTTCGAGAGTGCAGCGGTCCTGTTCATGAAACTCGGAAATAGTCAGTGGTGGGCGGACACCTTTTGTGACGTTTATTCCTACCATTTTCTGGATTCGGACCTTTCCTCAATTACAAATTTCGGCTTAGTGGCATAATTAGTATAATCTGGTGCTGAGACTCTTATCAGTGAAAATTCTTCGGTGCTACTTCAGCTACCATAGTGTTGAGAAGTAAATTTATTAGTTTATACTTTATATGTAATTGTGATGTGATGTGCAAATAAATCAACGAAAGTGTTAAAATCATGGCGATGAAAAGTTCCAGAAGCGAAATATACCTTATTGGACACTTCGAAGAGGATATTCTTGGATGTAAATTACCATCAAAAGGACAAGTCTTACGATACTTTCTTTACGAGCTGAGATGTTCGGAAAAGAAAAGAACCATTCATGAAAGTGCTAAGTTTGCAATAATTAAGTGTAAGCAATTTTGGGAAAATGCTAATTTTCCAATTCAGAAACAAGATAAGTGTACTGATAAAGTAAAAGCGCTATACAAAGAATATATAAATCTAAATGAGTCCAGAAACAAAACTTTTGCCGCGCAAAGTGTAAAAGAATGTCAGTTCAAAGAGGAGTTAAATGAATTATTTGATATTGCTCCACAGACCTACACTTAAAAAACAAAAATCAGCTGAGGAACAAGAGAAGAAGATAAATGAATGCCAGAAACGCGATATAGGTAAAATGAAAAAATAAGAAACAAAGAAACATAAACTAAATGAATAATTGAAAAATGCAATTCTTGTAAATTATGCAACGGCCTTATTGTAAAAGTAAATTGTCCATTCAGAAAATTTATATTTCTAAAAAGTGATCATATCTTTTCAGATATTGAAGACGAAATTGTGATGTTGAACGAGTCAACTGACACTCTTTCGTTCAATTCCTCGGAGTAGGAATGAAGTGAATCGTCTTTTAAACCGGACTGTGAAGAAACTCCAAAAAAGTTTAAAATTATGACTCCCGAAATTTGTATGCCACTAGATCGAGGAAAAGTGTGCAGTAGAATGGCCACGCATATACTAGCGTCTGCAACAAAAAGCTAGACAAATATCCCTATTTTTGATGTCAATATTAGTCATCGAACTATTCACAGAGAACGTCAAAAGGAACGCACAAGATTGGCTGAAATTATGAAACAAAACTTTAAATTCGAATCAGTAGACGTTATACAGTGGGATAGCAAAATTATGCCAACCGATAATCAATCAGTCCATACAGCTGATCGCCTCCCAGTACTTGTAACGGCACCAGAAGTCAGCCATTTGTCAGGCGTACCACGCTTAGATTCTGGTACAGCTGAAGCCCAATCTACAGCGATAATGTATTTATTGGAAGACTGGAATATTCTTGATAATATTTGTGGGATGTGCTTCGATACAACGAATACAAATACCGGCCAGAAAGGTGGCACCCGTCTTCTTCTGGAGCAAAAACTGAATAGAAATCTGCTATATTTGGCTTGTAGACATCATATTTACGAATTAATGATGAAGGCATCGTTTGAACATTATATGGGTTGTACTTCGGGGACAGAAGTCCTTTTATTTGAAAGGTTTCGATCGGAATGGCAATCTCTGGACAAGACAACATTCGATTGCAGTGTAAATGATCCCTTGGTATTGGAAATAATTGGTGATCAGCAAGATTCTCTTCTCTTGTTTGCTGAAGAACGTTTGAAGGTATGAATAATTTTGCAATCCGCAATTATTAATGTTTTATAATTTCTATTAGTATTATCCCATTTAAAATATTTATCAATATAATTAATTTTTTTTAAAGATTTAATTATTGTCAAAATTCATATTTATTTATCTCAAGCTTCACATTCTTTTTGATTGTAAATTCAACTTTTTTGTTGAATATTCTTCTTTTTGACTGTAAAATTCAACAATTTCATTGACATTTTGTTCTTTTTGGTTTTAAAATTCATATTGTTTCGTAGATATTGGATCTTTTTTGGTAAAAATTGCAACTGTCTGGTTAAAAATTATTCTGCTTCGGTTGACAATTAACTTCATTCTTAAAAATTGATTTTTTTATTCGAAATTCGTAATTTTAGTTGAGAATTCATCTCTGGTTGGAAATTAAACTGCTTTGTGAAAAATTAATTTTTTGGTTGAAAATGTTAATATTTTATAGAAAACTTGTCTTTTTGGCTTGAAAATTCAATAATTTGGTAGGAAATTCAAATGTTGGTTCAAAGGTTGAACTAATTGTCTAAAAATTTATTTTTTAGGTTAAAAATTAATTTATTTGGTTGAAGGTTGAAATATTTGGTTGATAATTCGTTTTTTTCTAGGTTAAAAATGAATTTTTTAAACTGAAAATTGAACTATTCCACTTTTGGTTAAAATTGAACTTTTTAATCTAAAAATTAAATTATTCAGTAAATATTTCATATATATTTTGTTAAAAATTCGTCACTTTTGGTAGAAAAACAATTTTTTTTTATAAAAATGCAACTTTTTAGTTGAAAATTAATATTTTTGGGTTGAAGTTTAAACTGTATTCTAGAAATTAGTTTTTTTGGTTCAAAAATTTATCTGATTTGGTAGAAATTTCATCTTTTTTGTTAAAAAATTCCCCTTTTATTTTTGTGTGTGTCTGAGTTATTGCAAATTTACTAGCATAATTTGACAATTTGTTTATTTAATATTATAGGAATGGAAACCAGAGACTGATAATTCTAAAGATGAGCAGGAGTCATTGACAATTCCACGCGATGATTACAAGAAGTTACTACAGTTGATAGTTGATAGTTGTAATGTAGGCGGGGGGGCCCGGGAGGTCCCACCCCTGGCGCTCAAGCTATAAACCCTATTGTGCCATACCCGTGTTTATTCTCAAGGCAGTACTACGAATCCGGCCATCCTTCGCCGAGTGTTTTTGGATCTCGGTGGGTTTTCGTTGTTATCAACGTTCTGAGATTATACCTCTCAGGTGCCAGGCATACCTATCGCACAGTAAATGACGCCCTCCTTTGTTTGATCAGGCAAAGTGATCCTCACCCACTCTGCCATTCGGCAGCCTCCCTAGCAGGCTAGGGTGTACGGAGCGATCCTTCTGAGGTCATCAGGTAGATGCACAGATTCGAAGCACTGTCCTGGTGTGTTATGTAAATGTATGTGTGTGTGTTCATTACTCGAAATCGGCCAGCAACCATCGAGCGTGGTGGCTCCTATAGGAGTCCCCAAATGCAAGAAGAACGCTGACTCATTTTCGAGTCTTCACAGAATCGGCTTCGACCTCCAAGGCTAGTCCCCTCGACATGGAGCCCCACCTTGGTACGATACCAGCTTTTTCTGAGGGGACCTACAGTTTAAGGTGGGTTCCGAACCACCGAAGCCCCGGTAGAAGTACATAGAAAAATTTCCATTGGTACCGGCTCAGGGATCGAACCCCAGTCCTCCTGCACGGAAGCCTGACGCGCTATCGTCTGATAATTTTTCTAGGTCGCGAACCTGTGACAGGTATACGTTTTAAAAAACCAGGAGCGGTACATCATGTTAGATGGATGGTTAAAACAATTTAGAGCATAAAAGTTTATCTTTTTCGACAACAATTTCACCTTAGTACTCGCGACGAAACTGGATTTCGAGAAATCAGCTGTTTTTAAGTAATGATTTATCAAAAAGCTTTGTACACAGCAAAAAATCCTATGTCTGCACCCAGGAATGATCTTCCGTTCTTACAGAGTCTTTTAGAAGTTCCATTGTCACCGTCAAGTGAGTCGCCTTCACATTTAAGAGCAAAAATGTATGAAACTGTATAGAAGGAAATGTCAAATCACCTTTGGTATTGAGTGAAGAACTCATTGGATTTGCTTTCTTTGACAAAGCAGTTTCATACGAATGCAAGTGCAAAATGGTACAGGCAAATAAACAACGCTGCGGTTCTGAGAAGCCTTTGAAAAAATTGCCTTTTAACAATGAGTTACAAAAAACCTAGGATCGCGGAAATTAGATGAATTTGTACCTAAAAACACGATGCGTTTTTTTGAAACGCTACGAATTTCAGCTGATTTTTTGAAATCTGATCCCAAAACGTGGGAAAGCAGGGTCGATTATAATGAAGGTTTACGTATTGTCAAGGCTCTGCATGTTATCAATTTTAACGCAGAATGTATGGTAGCACTTGCGAGTGAATATAATTTAATATTAACGAAAAATGAGTCGGAAAAGCAATGTTTGTTACGTCTCATGCCAGCTCACCGTAAAGTTTTCTCCGATTGCAATAAAGATAGTCTGAACGTATGCTTTGAAAAAGAGCTTGGTGGTTGAAAATGTGAGAATGAGTTACTAAAATGATTTTAATGATAAACTCAACGACTATGATTGTTTTCGATGCAAATATTGAGTTAATTTTTCAATATTTAAGGATGTATTGTAGCTTGAAATCTATTGATAAAAATGAAATCTGAACTGGGCTATTATAATTAGTCAATTAATTATAATATATCTTATATTATTATATTTTTATTATATTACATTTTATTTTTATTATTTTTATATATTATATTATTTTATATTATTATATTATATATGTAATATAATATTATAATTCGTCAAAACATTCAGTACAGACACATTTTGCTGATTATTTGTGTTATAATCATGTAAATTTACAGTTTCTTATTTACATACACTACCGACACAAAGTTTGGGTACATTTATTTTTGTTTTCAAAATTTTTCTTCACTTCAAAGGCGATTATCGGCCTAGAAACTGAATTATACGACTATGTAATCAGAATCATTTGAAAGGTTATACAATTTCGCGTCGCGTTTGCGTGTTCTTGATTTAGATTTGAAGAGTAGGATTTTCTCTTGATTTTATGATTTTTCCCAATTTTTAGGAATCGAGAAGAATTTTTTTTTGTTCGTCAAATTATGTTTGGTATTCGAATTTATGATATTGCAAACATACAGAAGCAACCATTATCTCAATTTGTTCAAAAAATGGATGTATCGCATTTTATTCGCTTACTCTTCAATTGATAGAAATCTGTAAATATTTCAAAATGACCATGAATAGTAAATTATTCTAATAAAGAATAATTTTTTGTAAATGTTTTTTTTTTAAACCCTTGATGCCTACTGTTAGGAACAATCAAAATTTTAATAATTCAGTGTTAGACAGTCACTCGAACTTCTGCCAATATATACCTGGCGTTATTCTTCAATGCAGAATTGCACCGTAACCACCGTGGCCTTTGTACATAGGCGCATGAATATACCCCAAATTCCATATTACCTAAGTTTCATTTGACCGAAAATCAAGTTGCCGAACAATTATTTATTATAATTTCTATTTTTTCGAATTGTCAACTCACATAACCTCTATTTGTCCTAACTACCAATTATCATCATTTCTATTGTACCGAATTCTCATTTGGCATAATTTTCGTATTTTCGAATTTTTATGCACCATAATCTTTATTTATCCTAATTTTAATTAAATCTAATTTCTGTTTTTCCGAATTTGTATTCGACATAAATGTACTTTTTCCGAACTTCCACATAACCTAATATTCATTTAGAAGAATTTCTATTTGTCATATTTTACATTTACCCGAATTATCATTTGTCATCAATTTCATTTTTCCTAATTTTCATTTATCCTAATGTCTAGGTATCCGAACTGGCATGCGCCATAATTTCCATGTCACCCCTGGCGGACCGAATGAATGGAACGGATACGCTACAGCGTATCCTTATAGTATCCACATCGTATCCTCTCCGTATCATGCAAGAAAAACTCATTAAAAAAGCAAGATGAACATTTAACTTGTTGAAATTCGGATTCTACGTGAAAATTTGCGTTAGAAGGTCACGGAGTAATTGCAATAGTTTTTGTTGCAACGTTAAAAACTTTAAAAAAATATAATACCTGTCGACAACGTGGGCTGAAGGCGACTTCAAGCGCATTCATAATCGCCGTAGGTAGTATGTTGCTACTGAACGACGATGCATTTGAAGTCGCCTTCAGCCCACAATAATGACAGGTATAATATTGTTTCAAAGTTCTTAAGGTTGCAAGAAAAACCATTGCAATTAAACCGTGACCTTTTAACGGGAAGTTGCACGTAGAATCTGAAATTCAACAAGTTAAATGTTCATCTTTCTTTTTTAATGAGTTTTTCTTGCATGATACGGAGAGGATACGATGTGGATACTATAATGATACGCTGTAGCGTATCCGTTCCGTTCATTCGGTCCGCTAGGGACAGAACTTTCATTTGTCCTAACAGACTTCCGTTCAGTTTGGAAGTAGTTGTTTCCCATCTAGATGTATTTAGTCTGGCCGGTAAGTCAGGTGAAGATGGCGCTGTGAAACACTTCCTACGGTACCAAATACATTAGGCGCGAAATTCAAACGAGGTCTTTGTTTAGAAATGCATAATCAAAATGTAGCTAGTGTGTTCGGTCGGTAACATGTTCCTAAACACTAATTCGCAGACATTCGCGAAAATTCGAAAGATTGATGCAGAACTGCCTAGATGAAGAATGCGAGAAGGTAAGTGCAAACTGAATTACAAAAACATAGTTTAATTTTTATTTGATCTTATCATGTACGCAATATTATCCGATTGTATGTATCAGCAACAAGGGAGGAAATGGGTTGTAGGTGTTCTGTAAATAAGTGACATTATTCTTTAATTACATTTGTCAACAATTTATTGGAAACCAATTAAAGAAGGTAAATCAGTGATCGGTGAACTTGAGAAAAAAATATTTCAAGTTGAAATTCTTTATTTCACAATAGTTACTTAGGGGTTTATGTTTTTGCTTTCTTTAGGTAAAAGTTGCAATTCTTATTTAATCCTAATATTATAGGGCGCATTTTATTCATTGAGAGAGTCTGTAGAAATCTCACTGGTACGTTTTTATTAAACAAATTTTATTTAGGAAAAGTATTTTTTATAAAATGAACAATCTTCTAAGCCTTCAATAAAAATGTTTCAAATAAAAACGTACTGAAGAGACTGGTAGAGAATCTGGCAAGAAATGAAATAAGTCCTACAAAATTTGATTTAAGTAAGAATTGCAACTTTTACCTACAGAGAAAAAAACACAAAAACTCTAAATAACTAATAATAAACAAATTTTCTTTCAAAATTAGTTACAATCAACGAATAGCTATTTAACAATTTTATTTCTTGCAAGATTCTCTACAATTTTCTTCAGTACGTTTTTTTTTGAAAATTTTTTATTGAGGACGTATAAAATTGTTCATTTTATAAAAAATACTTTTCTTAAATAAAATTTGTTTAATAAAAACGTACCAGTGAGATTTCTACAGACTCTCTCAATGAATAAAATGCGCCCTGTAACATTAGGATTAAATAAGAATTGCAACTTTTACCTAAAGAATTTCAACCTGAAATATTTTTTTCGCAAGTTCGCTGATCACTGATTTACCTTCCTTAATTGGTTTTCAATAAATTGTTTACAAATATAATTAAAGAATAATGTCACTTATTTACAGAACGCCTACAACCCATTTCCTCCCTTGTTGCTGATACATAAAATCGGATAATATTGCGTACATGATAAGATCAAATAAAAATTAAACTATGTTTCTGTAATTCAGTTTGCACTTACCTTCTCGCATTCTTCATCTAGGCATTCTTTCATTAGGATAAATGAAAATTAGGAAAAAAGAAATTGATGACAAATGATAATTCGGATAAATGTAAAATATGACAAATAGAAATTCTTCTAAATGAATATGAGGTTATGTGGAAGTTCGGAAAAAGTACATTTATGTCGAATACAAATTCGGAAAAACAGAAATTAGATTTAATTAAAATTAGGATAAATCCTAAAGATTATGGTGAATAAAAATTCGAAAATACGAAAAATATGCCAAATGAGAATTCGACAATAGAAATTATGATAATTGGTAGTTAGGACAAATAGAGGTTATGTGAGTTGACAATTTGACAAAATAGAAATTATAATAAATAATTGTTCGGCAACTTGATTTTCGGTCAAATGAAACTTAGGTAATATGGAATTTGGGGTATATTCATGCGCCTCCTTTGAACAATAGAGAAGGTTCTCAACTACTCTTCGAAGCGAGAAATTGTGAATATTTTATTTTGTTCATTCATAAGTTTCCCTAACTAAATATTTATTAATCAAGTTCAGATTTTCAAATCTTATTCTTAAATCCATGAAGAATATGTGGTAACAAGTTTGAAAGTAAAATAAAGTTTTAAGTATGTTTAAAAGTTTCACGAAGTTCATGATTTTTGTTAAATTTAATCAAGATAAGCTTTTTTTAAGGGTCAGTTTTATCAATAAAATTGGAAGTTTTTGAAGTGATTATATTGGACTAACAATGCGAGTCGCACTATCTAATAGTTGTTCAGAAAATTAAAAAAAAGGAGTAGGGTTGTTATACGCTTAGGAATAATTTGACTCCTAGTGGGTATGAAATTCGAAAATTCACTTTTTTTGGCACACCTTAATATATATATTCGGTTTTGATTCCTTGGGAATCGAACCGAAGGGCCTATGACAAAGCCACCGAACGCGTCCTCGGGTTGCGGATAGAGGGTCCCTGTACCAAAGGTTTCTGCTGAATATGGTTACAATAATGAGGTTGAAATATGGCGGCATGCCTGCTGGTCACGCTTGGTGTCGCGCCGAATAATGTCGCTAATATTCTATTTTTCTGAGTGAAACTCGATCTGATTTTTGGCATGCAAGGTGCGGGGGTGTCAATCTCGCGGGTGCTTCGTTAGTGCAATTGGATTTCATATGTTTTGGTGTAAAAACCGTGTTTGAAGTGGAGTATTTTCAGTGCTTCTCCGTACTATCTATCCAATAAACATCAGTCGCTCACGTGTAATCAGCTGACTGTACACTGTCGTATTGTAATATGGTAGAACCCGGGATGGCAGCTTCGCACGTTGAGCGGTTTGAAGCTCTCCTGACCTCCATAAAAGAGGATACGTCGGCAACTGAGGCCGATTTGACTACGCTAAAGGGTTCGGTGGTCCAAATTAAAAATTATCTTTTGATCCTGAAAGGAGAGGCTGAGGCCTTGAAGATCCGAAACGAGGAACTTGAGAGGAGAAATGCCGTGCTGGAAGATGATGTTAATTTACTTACGGAGGAAGTTCTTCACCTCCGGAGAGATGCATGTGCAAAAAATGTAATAATGCACAAGTTCAAGGACACTGAACCTATTAACAAAGACCTTATGCGGTCCGTTCGCGAGGTATTTTCCAAGGCCAAGGTGGAGTCGGTTGTGGTGGAGTGAGCCACCCGTTTAGGAAGAAATCCAGGCTCTAGACCGGTCCTCATCAAGCTAGGCTCGCCATCGTATAGGCCTCGTGTTTTTGAAAGGGCTAAAGACTTTTCGATTATGGGTCTTTCGGTGACAAGCGACAGGTCAAAGATGGAGAGACAATTGAGCAACCGTCTATGGGAAACGAAGAGGAAACGGTCGGAATACGGGTACGATGTCTCAATCAGGGGAAAGGATTTACTTTACAATGGAAAACCCCTATCCAAGGACGACATTCACTCCATGGGCACAGGCTCTCCTCCTAGTTCGACGGAGACATTTCTCGTCGCGGAAAACACCGTCAGGAGACAGAGAGGAAGACCGTCGAAACGAGATGGGTCTGGGTCTGATTCAACATCCTCAACTGGGGAAAGCCAGCGGACGAGGACTGGCTCAATTACAGACTTTCTCTCCAGAAATCAGAATCCCGATGGCCTACACTCGTCTAGACAAGAAATCGAAACCCCGAAGAGATACCAGCAACTCTCGCAAGAAGAGCGAATGACACTATTGCAGGGCCGGGGGGAAGACATTCGGATTGTTTTCTGGAACTCTCGTATGTTCACTAACCTGGGAGACATTTCAACGGCTATCTTGGAGAACGATATTCTTTGCGTCTGTGAAACGTGGCTGCTGGCGGCTCCTGTAGCCCTCCCCTCCTGGCTTCCTCATCTTGAATGATTCTCGGCGAGTGCAACAAAAGTAAGTAGATTTGGTAGAGCAAGTGGTGGCTTAATCATAGTCGTAAACCGAAAACGGTATGCTTGCGAAGCCCTTGATATATCCCCTGAGTGGATCTTCATAAAGTGCGCCTTTTCTTTATCACGATTTATAGTCGGCTTGATATATTTTAAGCCGGGGCTAGACAGAAAGTCAATTTGCGACATTTTGGATTCAGTACTTGCGCGGCTAGAGGAATTATATCCTTCTATTTCCGTAATTCTGGGTGGGGATTTTAACGCGCGTATTGGTAATCTAAACCAGGTACCTTGTGAAGCCTTCCCGGAGGGGTTAAATGCATTTTCGGAAAGATCCGTTTTGGATCGTGACGTGTGTAGAAGGGGTCTGGCTTTGGTTGAATTTTTGTGAGTGCATGGCTTTGCTTTCCTCAACGGCAGATTCTGTGGTGATTGGCCGGCAAGCTACACTCGCCTGTGCTGCGGGAGTACCATTGATCTCGCGGCTTGCGCTCTTACTTCAATTAATGTAATTAAAGATTTTAAAGTTATTCCTATTGCTACTCGCTCCGACCATCTTCCGATCTGCGTAGAAGTGTCAAATGTACGAATGGGTGGTAGGGAGGGTGTTGTTGAAACGAGGGATACCAGTACGAGTGCTAGGAGGGAAGTATTTCCCAATAGTCTGTCGCTCTCTAACCCACGCTCTTGGAATACGGTCTCGGTGCATACAATGAATGAGAATCTCATATCCTCTATTAAGAAAGCGGCGTCGAAGGCGGGTATGATTGCTAGGCCTTCTTCATCGTTTGTGGGGAAGAAACCGTGGTATGACTGGGCCTGTCCTAACAGCAGAAAAAAGGTAGAAAAAAGCTTAAGGATCTGTAAAGTGTCTGGGTTCACGCAAGAGGACATTCTTAAATATAATTCTGATAAAATAGCGTATATATGTCTTATGAACGCTAAGAAGGCAAACTACGAGAAGACTTTCCAGAATGCTCTTGAGGCAGCCAGGGGTTCTGCAGAATTCTGGAGAGCAGTCAACTTTTTTACGATTAGGCCTGCGTACGGAAATTGTATCGACCTGCAAACGTGGCAAGACTTTGCGAACTCGTTGTATCCTCCTAAACTTGGACTTGACCTTGCTTGGTCCGTAAACACACATCCTCTCCTGGATGGGTTGATTTCCACAAATGAAATAATTGCTGCCATACGCAAATGTAAACCAGGGAAAGCTCCAGGTGAAGATGGCATTTCTGCGGAATTTTATAGAGCGCTTCCCGATTTAGGAGTGGATTACCTTCAATGTTTCTTCAGGAGAGTCTGGCAGAATGAGGAGGTCCCATCAGATTGGGCAAATATTCTTACGTGCATGCTATTTAAAAAGGGTGACAAAAACGATCCAGCCTCATATAGAGACATTGCGCTAGTGAACGCAAGGTTTTTGCTTGTTTTATTGATTTCAAGAAAGCCTTCCCCTCACTTAACCATGATCTGCTCTGGCGAAAATTATTGAGCCTAGGTGCCAGCACAAAATTTATCAGGGTAATAAAAAGTCTCTATGATGCAACTAGGATGTCCATTCGCACTCCAGAGGGCACCACGTCCTCAGTTGACGTGGAATGCGGAGTCCTTCAGGGTGAGCTTCTTAGCCCAATTTTCTTCATCTTAACAATCGGGGATTTGGAAAGTTTTTTTCTGAGTCGTGGCCTTAGGGGAATTTCAATTGACCATCTGATCGAGGTTATCCTTTTGGCATATACTGGTGATATAGTTGTACTTCCTGATACTAGGATTGATCTCCAGAGAAAAAATAACGCTATTGCTGAATATTGTAGGTTGAATTATCTGGAAGTTAATACATTCAAGACCAAAACCATGGTTTTTCATAGAGGCAGACCTCCGTATATACCAAATTTTACGTTTGAGGGCACTCAATTGGAGATTGTCCGGAAATATTCCTACCTGGGCAAGCTTTTTGGAAGCTCGGGTACCTTTTCTTTGGCGTGTACCAAAAGGATTAGTGCCGCTAAGATAGCCGTGGGTTCATCTTTGCAAGTCCTTCGAGCCTCCAAGTCAGAATCTTGGCGCTCTAAATTAATTTTATTTCAGAGCCTTATCTCAAGTGTCCTTTTTTACGTCATAGGGATTTGTGGTTTGAGGTATTGTGAGGAGGTAGATGTAATCCACACTACTTTCTTCAAGAGAGTTCTGGGTTGCCTTCACATACTCCAGGTTACGCGTTGAGACTGGAATTAGGCCGTGTTCCACTAGCATACAACATATTAAAGATGGCCTTAAATTGGCTAGAGAAGGTTTTGGGTATGGGTGAAGAGAGGCTTTCTAAAGTTTGTTTAAAACGTCTACAGGTCCTTGCGGACTCAGGTAGGGCAGTTCCCAAGTTTAATTGGGTCCTGCAGCTGAAACATATTATCACGTGTGGAATGGAGGCCTTATGGCCCGGCTTAAACTTGGTAAGTTTACAGAACAATAAGGATTTGATCTTCGTGAAATTCGAAGCCTATCTTAGAGATGCGGACCTGTACAGGCTGAGTCAGACATCCTCTCTTCAGGTGCTGCCTCACCTATGGATTGATCCCATGGGACAACAGTATCTTTATGGCGGAATACCCTTTAGATACGTTAGACTTCTTGCCCAGGTGCGTTTTATGGGAGATGTGAGGGGTAGTTTCTCATTGGGGGATCTTTCTTTTGGGTACACTAGGGGGCAACTCTGTACAATCTGCAACTTGGGAGTGAAAGAGAATCTGTTTCATTTGTTGGCCGAATGCCCTATGTATAGGGATGTCAGAAAGGATTGTTTCGAGTCCGCGGTTAGTCTTACAGCCTCTGGTCCGTTCTGGATTGCGCTCTTGAATTCCCCGATTAAAATAGAATTATTGCGTGTCGCTAAATACTTGTCCAGTGTACTGAAAGTTAGGGCTTTTATAATGTCTCCGGAGTGTAAATTGTGTACATTGTATTAATAGTGTAATAGAGTAGCTTATCGCTTAATTCAACCCCTTTGTACAGGTCTTTTGACCTAAACAAATATCGCAGCTAGCATTAAGTATTATATATGTATCATGCAAGCTGTCGTTAAATAAAAAAAAAATAATAATATATGGTTACAATAATTATTAAGCAGTCGCGGACAATTGTCGATGGATGGTCCCGAAGGAATAACTCCTAAGCGAAGGCGTAACAACCGTGCCGAAAGCTGAATGGCACCTCGGTGAGGTGTCTCGAACACTGACTCTGGGATACCGGGCGACCTCTCAGAGTATCAGCCTTATCCTTGCACGCGGGGCTCTACAAGGATGGACGAACTCTTTTTCCTAGCTGATCGTGGGAACAACAATGACAACACCAAACATAGTTGTAGGAAATGCGGTTCAAAATAATCGAACGCACAGGGCTCCCGACAATGGGTCGGACAACAATGCCGACTACCCTAGAGTTGGGGGAGCCAATCAAGACGGAGTCAATGCGATTTACCGGCAGAATCTCATTACTTTTAAGTGGACAGATCGACTCAGGGACAACCTGCTGGAGTGCTATGATACCAGTATGGCCCCTGAACGAAAAGGTTACATGGCGCGAACGCATGCTCTGTGGTACGAGAAACACCCAGAGCTCTCGGATTTTTCGCAAAAACGTCTGCGAAACCGTGCCGAGGACCTCCGGAAAAGGGGTTACATAAGCGAAGCGCCTACACAACCGCAGCCAGAACAAGCCGGCAACAGAGAAAGAGAGGCGACACTGACACCAACTTTGAACAAGCATCCAATAGAGGAAGAACGATGTTTCAAGACCCGGAGAAACATCAACATTTAGGTTTCTCTCAAGCTCAAAGATCTGACTGAACTGGATGATGAGCTTCGTGGAGATTTTTCCGAAGAATCAGACCTCTGGAATATCAATTGTAGTGTGTACAATGCAGCGAGAACTTTGGCAGATGCAAACCGTAAAACAAAACCAACGGTTGATCATAAGACCAAAAGACGAATGCATCAACTTAGCACAAAGATAGGCTGGGCAAGACAGTACGCGTCCCGCATTCAGTGTGTGATTGACTACATAACATCTGGCAGGACTTTCACTGCCAAGGTTCGACAGTTCACGCGCGAACTGCGGATCCGTTATCACACAATCAAAAAGTCAAAGCTACTGACCATCAGGCAGCATATTGTTGACAGAATACGAGTACTATCTAAGGCTAGGAGGAGTCTTGAGCGGAGAGAGAGGTGGGTCAGAGAAAATCAACAGTTTTTGGGACCAGATGGTATCAAGACCTTCTCGTGGAAGAAGTTTCCTTCAACCCACCAGCATCTGGCCGGAATTTCTACCTCATATCGAAAGTCGGAAGAGCCTATTCCGGGGTGGTTGGTGGAAGGGCGCACAGTGCTCCTGTAGAAGACGGGCAACTTAAGTGACCCTAAGAATTACAGGCCAATAACTTGTCTGAACACATTGTATAAGATCTTCACAGCTATCCTAAATGATAGGATTGTTCGGACAATTGGACCTGTGTGGCAAGAGATCTATGAACAACGTGGCTCAAAGAAAGGCGTAGCAGGATGTCGGGAGAACTTGCTCATCGATAGATGTGTATGTAAAGACGCAGCATCCTATCAGCGACTTCTATCGATGGCCTGGATTGATTACCGGAAAGCTTTCGATTCAACCTCCCATAGACTAATCATCTGTCTGCTGGAAAGCCTAAAGGTTCATCCACACATCGTGAGGTATATAGAGACATTAATGCCGCTTTGGAAAACCAGATTTACTATCTCATCTGAAAAAAATCGTGTGATCAGTAACAGTATCACCTTTCAGAGAGGTATGTTTCAGGGCAACACCATGAGCCCTCTCCTCTTTTACCTTACATTATTGCCACTATCTCTTGCACTTCGCCATTCCGAAGGGTATCTCTGCGGCAAACCTGGAAACCGAAAGCATAAGGTCACTCATGTATTTTACATGGATAATCTTAAGATCTATGCTAGGAATCAAGAGAAACTACATCTAGCTCTAAAAATTGTCAAAGAGTACACTCAAGAGATTGGAATAGAGTTCGGGTTAGAGAAATGCGCCAAGGCTAATTTGACGAAAGGAAAACTTAATGGCCTCCCCGAAGATCCTGGGCTCATTGACAGAAGCGCTATACGACACCTTTGCGCTGGAAAGGCCTATACATACCTGGGCGTGCCACACAGCCGCATTCAGGACGTGACATCTATAAAGGATACTCTCCGATGCTGATAGACACGTCTCATCCGACGGATATGGTCTTCCGAACTGTCGGCGAGGAACAAAGTATCTGCAACGAACATGCTTGCCGTCCCCGTAGTACTCTATTCATTTGGAATAGTTCCATGGATAAAGGACGAGCTCAGATCCCTCGATATCGGGTCCCGAAAGGTTATGCACATGAACAAAAGCATGCACCTTAAGTCCTCTGTTCCACGACTTTACATCTCACGCCGTCAAGGTGGTCGCGGAATACTGAATCTTGAATGTCTTCACAACAGGATTATTCTGTCTACAGCAAATATGGTCGCAAATGTACAAGACCCTCTTCTTAAAATGGTCAGGAAACACGAAGAAGTGTGCAAAGGGGCGTTTCTGTATAAAGCAGCGGAGGAGGCTGCTGAAACACTCGGCCTTGACTTCAATATTAGGGGTGAGCAAAATGCATCAAATCATATCCATCTTAAATACTCACTCCTGAAGGCCCGGATTAAGAAAGCACAGGAGAAAAACTTCAACGAACAGCTCCTCGACAAGAGGATGCACGGCATCTTCCACAGAAATGTGGAAGATCAGTCGATGTCGTATGAGCTAACGTTTGCTTTCCTTAGATCACCCGGATTGAAGTCGGGCACGGAGGGCTTCATTTTGGCATGTCAAGACGGTGTCATTTCCACTCTAGCATACCGTCGCCACATTTTGAGCCAAGACATTACCGAAGATAGCTGCAGAGCGTGTCATGCATGCCCCGAGAATCTAGGACACATACTATCTAGTTTTCCAACTCATGGGGGAACGACCTACATCCAAAGGCACAATGCGGCACTAAGAGTGCTTTATTACCATCTCTGTCACTCTTATGGAATTAGCCCAAATACCTCCCCGCTAAACGCTCCTAGAGAAATAGAGTCAATTGTCGAAAAAGATAAGTGCCGCATATACTGGAACTTCATATTCTCGACAATTGTTTCTGTTGCGCACTCGAGGCCTGACATAGTTCTCCTTGACTTCGAGAAACGAACCATGTTCGTTATCGAATTTTCGGCACCAGCTGATAAAAGCGTCACAGCCAAGGAGAAAGAAAAGAAAGAGAGGTATAAAGACCTTATAATGGAGTTACGACGCACAGTGGGCTAAAGTGAAAAAGTTTGTGATTGACATTCTTTGACAAAAAGTTGTGTTATTTGACACCATGGGCGCTCACACATTATGCTTAACATGATACATATATTTTTTTATAGATTTTGTCATGGGGAATCCGAACCTGGGCTTTAAATCAGCCTAGGACCTTTTGTTCTTGAGAAAAATGCAATTGATTTATCTATTTTAAACCTTAATGACATGAATGATTATCACTAATGTAAATTTGACTATTTGTCGTATTAAAGGGGTCTTCGTTTCGCTGATTTCAAATCTAAAGTCAAAATGTCAAAATTAAAAATGGCGGATCCAATATGGCGGACGAAAATTGTAAGACCGAGCTGATATGACTGAAAATTACTGTACTGGGGGTTTTCGGGTCGCTTATTTCGAATCTTAAGTCAAAATGTCAAAATTCAAAATCGCGGATCCAATATGGCGGACCAAAATTGTAAGACCAAGCTGATATGATTGAAAATTACTGTATTGGGGGTTTTCGGGTCGCTTATTTCGAATCTAAAGTAAAAACGTCAAAATTCAAAATGGCATATCCAATATGGCGGACCAAAATTGTAAGACCGAGCTGATATGACCAAAAATTACTGTACGGGGGGTTTTGGGGGTCGCTGATTTCGAATCTCAAGTCAAAATGTCAACATTCAAAAATACAATATGGCGGAATGCCAGTGTAATAACATAACCGATTTGATTAAATATCGCTACTTGGGGTTTTTTTATGAAGTCGATTTCAAATCTAAAGTGAAAATTCTGAAATTTTAATTGTCTGATGCAATATGGAGGTCCAAATTTGTAAAAATGAAACAGATTTAATCAAAAAGTGCTACTCAGGGGGTTTTGAGGACGTTGAGTTCAAATCTAAAGTTTAAATTTAAGCATTCAAAATTTATTTTGAATTTTTGTGGTTTGACGAGCTATTGAAACGCAATGTCATCATCATATTTGAATGGCGTAAATGCTATTCTTCTGAATTTAAAGGCACGCTGCCACAAAATCGCTCAGAATATTTACTCGACATTTCTTCTAAAAGGACAAAAAAATGTATTCAGAAAACTTTAACCTTTCTTCTTTACTGTGATCAAAAATCTTACGTTGATTACTCTAAAATGAGTTCAAGGCGTCATGAAAGTTTAAATGAAGGGAGCAACAAACGAGGTCGCCCATCAAAAAGGAATAAAAAAAGTGTAAATACTGGTAGAAAAGTTGTGCCTATCGAGGAAGCCTCAAGAAGAACAATAATTTGACGAGCAAATGAGTTACTGTCATCTAATAATTACTACTTCTCCACAATTGAATTAGCTGCTAAAATTGGCAAAAAACGTTCTGCTTCTACGACTAATACAGATAAGTGCTTGGATTCAATTGAAATGAATGGTCATATTAGACATTCTAAAGAATCTGCTTTAGCGTTCTATTTAGAATAGGATTATTCAAAAGCCAGATATAAAGCATTAGTAAACGACACTCGAGCTCGAAACAGCCCTATTTACCCATCATAGCCGCAAAATTACAAAATATCAGAAACTGAAGTTTCTGTCCCCTTACAAGAAATTTTGAAAAAATCTGCTAAGCGATTGTGTGATCGTGTGGCTTTAGATTGGGATGGATGCAATTTGCGTCATTTAGAACTAATGGTGACATTAGGTTTCGACAGCTCAGCAGGTCACATAAATCCACATCAAAAGAATGGAAATTCCGAAAACGAAAACTCTAACCCTCTCCAACCTCTGTTTTTTAGTAGTATGATAATAATGAAACTGCGAAGCTTGAACGATAAATGTTCTTGGGTGAATCCGACACCACAGAGCGTTCGTTTTTGTCGACCTCTAAGAATAGAGTTTGGAAAAAGAGGACAATGAAGCGACTATTAAAGATAATAACCGTTTGAACAAAGAAATAAAACATCTTTTACCACATAAATTCAAAATTTCTAATTGAAAAGTTGTGAAGGTAAAATTTAATGTGTCTCAGACTTTATTCGACGGAAAGTGCGCTAATACGATTTTGGGTAACCAAGCTAGTAGTAGGTGTCCCATGTGTCTCCGAACTGCACACGGTTTTAGTAATCTAGAAGATACTTTTGATCCTGAAGAATCATCGCTAAAGGTTGGATTGGGGCTCCTACATGCCGAAATAAAAGCGTTAGAGCATCTTCTTCATATATCGTATCGCATCGAAATTCAATTGTGGGACGTGCGACAAGATGTAAAATGTGAGTTAACAATTTACTAATTTCAACTACAATTTGTTAAATATCTTGCATTTTTGTCAAATGATATACATTTATATTTTCCAGTACAATTCCAACAGCGAAAAAGTATTGTACAGAAGAATCTCTATGAAAACCTAGGGGTTCGAGTGGATCAAGTATTACAGGGAAATGGAACTACAAACACTGGCAATGTTGCAAGACGCTGTTTTCAAAATCCAGATGTATTTTCTAAAGCTCTAGAAATTGACGTTATAATATTCAATAATATTGCCTCAATATTGTCGTCTTTTAAATGCAAAAAACTCCTAAAATTAGAAAAGCTTGAGGCATTTTGCTGGGAAACATATTGCTTACATTATAAATTGTATTCGTGGGCCCGAATGAGTCCCACATTGCATAAGCTGCTTAAACATGGTTGTGAAATTACAAGACAATTTCCTCTTCCCATTATCTACTATTCAGAGGATGCAAACGAATCTTGGCACAAACTCTACAAAAGAAACATAACGTGCTATTCACGACAGAATAGTAGACAAAATCGAATAGTGGATGTATTCAATCGAGCAATCTACCTTACAGATCCTAAGATCTCATTCATACTTATACAAAGCCACATGAAATTCTTCAGAAAACAAGAGATTTCAACTAATGTGCAACAATTTGTTCAAAGCGAGTGAATAGAATGAAATTAACGTTCTTCTTAAAACGTATAAATAAACGTTACTTATTCATGATTCAATTTCGAATATTTTTTGGCGAAACTAATGATGAAAGAAACTATGGTAACAGCGAAAGCAATGCATCCATTCACTAAGTAAAAGTCACACTTTATCAAGAACAATATGGAACTGAAAGGATTTTTTTTTGAAAGTGAAGGAAAGATAATAAAAAAGCATTGCGAAAAATTTAGTAAACAAGATAATTTTTTCAATGTGATACTAACATAAAATAAACAGTAAGTATAATAGGTTGAAATATAATATTCACTATTTTTTATTCTCAAATTTAGACCTCAGATTTGAACTCAGCGGCCTAAAAAACCTCCAGGAAATATTTTGCAATCAAATTTGTTTTATTTCTACAAGTTTGGTCCGCCATATTGGATCCGCCATTAAAAATTTTTGAATTTTGACTCTAGATTTGAAGTCGGTTGCATGAAACTCACACGAGTAGCGATTTTGAATAAAATCGGTTGTTATTACATGGACATTGCGCCATATTGGATCCTCGTTTTTGAATGTTGACATTTTGACTTGAGATTTGAAATCAGCGACCCGAAAACCCCCCGTACAGTAATTTTTGGTCATATCAGCTCGGTCTTACACTTTTGGTCCGCCATATTGGATCTGACATTTTGAATTTTGACTTTAGATTCGAAATCAGCGACCTGAAAATCCCCAGTACAGTAATTTTCAATCATATCAGCTTGGCCTTACAATTTTGGTCCGCCATATTGAATCCGCCATTTTGAATTTTGACTTAAGATTCGAAATAAGCGACCCAGAAACCCCCAGTACAGTAATTTTCAGTCATATCAGCTCGGTCTTACCATTTTGGTCCGCCATATTGGATCCGCCATTTTTAATTTTGACATTTTGACTCTAGATTCGAAATCAGCGACCCGAAAACCCCTTTAATACGACAAATAGTCAAATTTACATTAGTGGAAATCATTCATGCCATGAAGGATTAAAATAGATAATTCAATTGCATTTTTCTTACGAACAAAAGGTCCTAGGCTGACTTAAAGCCCGGATTCGGATTCGGCATGACAAAATCTATAAAAATATATATATAGCATGTTAAGTATAATTTCTGAGCGCCCATGGTATCAAATAACACAATTTTTTGTCAAAAAATGTCAAACTTAACCTACATTTTCAAGGTCAAAAATATATTCTGTCAGATTTTCCGTATTTTTGCTCTATTCTATAGTTATTTATCTGTAATTCCAAAAAAAATGTATCCCTCTAGCTCATTCCTATCAAAAGTTGTACGATTTTGTCACAAATTTTTTCACTTTAGCCCACTGTGCGACGGTTATACCCGGAATATTCTGTTAAGCTAATCGTCTTGATCATCTGCGCTCTTGGAGGTGCCAAGGTTTCACTGGTTAATAGCCTGAAAAGCGTCCTTGCGTGTCAACAAAATGCTGAGACACTTGCGGGGAAAATGCAGAAGGCGGTCGTCCTTGGGTCGCTCCGTGTCCTCAGGGTGCACGATACTTTTGCCGGATCATCGTATTGAATTCGTCGCAGACTGTAACCACCTATCTCACGGTCGTGAGACGTGGTTACAGCTGAAATTTTACCGCGATTTCGCTGGGAGCGGGTGCAATTTTTCAGATTAGCACCCGCTCCCGGCGAAATCCTGCGGTTGTCCTTATGACAAACTTGTAACTATATATAAAGAGAGAGAGAGCTAAGGCTTGCTTACAAATTTTCAAGACAGCAAGCTTGCTGGTTTTCGAAAATGTCCAGTCTCCTGTTAGTTTTGTTACGAGTTTTGTAACAGAATCTTTATGAGGAATTCTGAGAGGAACCAAAAAGTGACTTTTTTGCTGGTTAAGGTTTTATCTTATGTTAGGCTTCCTAATAAATTTTCAACAAAGCAATTTTGTTGGGTTGCGCGAATTTCACTTTTTTGTTACTTTTGTTACAAATAATGTAACAGAAATTCTGAAAAGAATCGAGAAGGGTGACTTTTGTTGTTAGAAAATATATTTTGTTACTTAAATCTTGGTAACGAATTTTTAACAAAGCAAGTTTGCAGGGTTTCACGAATGTTCAGGTTTTTGTTACGTTTCTTACAAATCATGTAACAGAAATTCGGAGAGAAAGGTTGTTTTGTTCATTTGATCTTGTTAATAAATGTTAGCGAGATAAATTCAGAATTTTAAAAAGTTTTCGAGGTTTTATCTTTTAACTTTGCGTTTTGCAATAAGAAATGGAAGAGCAATAACTCGACGGGGAATTACCTAATGCGGGAACTGACGCGAGTCACCAAAAAACACACAATACGAGGGGTGTCACACTCAGGATTCAAATGAAATCGTTCGAACAAAGTAAACGAATTCGTACGAATCCTAACGATTTTGATGAATTCTGATATTGACGAACCGGAATCCTTTTTTGGGAATCGGGAGCTCCGAACGCTGTACAGTCACAGCGTTGCGGAGCGTTGGAGCTACGAATTCGTCCAGAGTCCCACAAAGTTTGACGAATCCGACGAATCCAAGCAGTGACTGCGAAGCGCGGAGTCGTACAATGCGTATAACGCACGAGTGTTGCACTCACTGCTTAAATATTTCTTTTTTTTTTCTAATGATTTCTGAACATTAAAAACTATTTAAAGAACATTTATAAATGATTTCAAGTTAAAGTGACAATAGAAATACTAAGGATGAAAATTAATATAAGAATTTAGTAATTAATATAGTAATGAATTATTACAATTTGATTAATTCTGGAGTAAAAGAAAATTATGTTGATTTTGTCCTTAATTTTTAACGTGTGAAAATTAATTAATAAATTTAATTGATTTATTAATGTATAACTGCAAATTGTTTTATTAACATTTAATAGTAAAATACCTTGAACATATATTGGGAAATAATTCTGTTCTTAACATTTTGCTACCACCGAGGCTACCACACTATAATTTCTCAACTTTTTTACATTTTCAAAGAGATAAGAAAAATTAGATTATGGGAAAAACTTATTTTGATCTTTTTAATAATTTTGAAAGCTTTTGGTATTATATTGTTTTAAATGTTTATCCTAAGAAGATTTTTGACATTAATAAAAATGTTAGCTTTGAGTTCAAAAAAAAAAGAAATAAAGAAAAATTTGATATAGTAAAGTATGTAAGTAAGTATACCATTAAGCCATTTCCCTTTCAGGGTAGGCGTGACACTACTCGATTCCGGTAGTGTTTCTAGGTGGATAGTTTCTTGTAGTAAATAACTACAAGTGTGGGCTCACCACATCCACGATGTGCCAACAGCACACAGTATTATCGAATGGTCACCCATCCAAGTACTAACTACGCCCAACGCTGCTTAACTTCAGTGATCGGACGAGAACTGGTTTTTTCAGCGTGGTATGGCCGTATACCAAAATATAAATACTGAAAAATTTAAAAAATCGCCCTTAAATTTGACTATTAAGGATTGCCATTCACAGAGACATTCTTTTAATGTTGAAATAAAACAAATTATGGAGAAATTATATCAACAAGTTCCCTCCTTTATTATTAAGGAATGTTTTAAAAGGGAAACAAAACTTAATAAAATCGCCCTTAAGGATAATAGAAAACATGATCGAAAATTTTTAAACATTTTTAATGAACAAGGAAATGTACAAAAACTGTATTTAAAAATTCACTCAGTTATTTTTCATGATCAACCAGACCCCTGGATACTGAATATTTCTAATGTAATTATTCCACATAGAGTTATTGACATTTTGAGATTAGTTGATGGTTTTAGCAACAAATTTGGGGGGGAAAACTACATTCAACTACTTGAAATAATTAGAGACATTGAATCAAATATTTTAAAAAATACCTGAGAATAAAATTGATGAATTTAGATCACAATTTATGGGTTTATCGAATGATTTTTTAAATAATGATAATCCAAAAACTTGGTTAGAGAAGGAATTGAATGAGGGTTTAATTGAAACAAAAATTTTCTTAAAAAATCATCCAGAATGAATGATCACTAAATCAGACAAAGGAAGTATTACAGTAGCTATTCATAGGGATGTTTATATTCAAAAAATGTTGCATATTTTTAATGATGCAGATAGTTTTCAATTGATTCCTAATAACCCTAACATAATGCTTCAAAAAGGGACGTTCAAAATTTTAGACAGAATGAGAACTAATAAATATTTAGGCAATAATATTGAAAGATGTGATATCGATACATCAAGTACTAATCTCTCATTAGCCTATGGACTTGTTAAAGCTCACAAAGATGACTACCCTTTACGACCGGTCATTTTAACAATAGGTTCCCCAACTAGAAAATTGGATGAATTATTGAGTCAAATTATTAAAAAATCAATACAAATCTCAAAAACATCAATTAAAAATAGTCATGCTTTCTTAAAACTAATTGACAGTGTGATAATACCTTTAGACCATATATTTGTCTCTTTTGATGTAATAGCTATGTTTCCAAATATCCCTTACGAAAGAGTCGAAATTGCCATACAAAAACGTTGGGATTTGATTAAAATTAATAGCAAAATTCCGAAAAAACGTTTTCTTGATGCTGTAAAATATGTTTTTATTCAGTATATTTCAAATTTAATAATAAATTTTATAAACAAAAGTTTGGAACTCCCATAGGATCTGCTTTATCTCCTATTTTAGCTGAAATTGTCATGGAGGATTTAGAGAATTAAGTTTTTCAAAAAATCAATTTTAATATTGATTTTTATGCAAGATATGTTGATGATTCAGTACTTAGTGTACATAAAAATAATCTTAACACTCTTCTTAATGATTTTAATAGTATACACCCTAGATTACAATTTACTGTTGAGATTGAAACTGAAGGTAAATTAAATTTTCTAGATTTGGCTTTAATTAAAACTGATGAAAGACATATTATTACTGACTGGCATAGGAAAAAGATTTGTTCAGGTAGAACACTTAGTTTTCTTTCAAATCACTCTATTCAAAACAAAATAGGAATCATTAAAAATTTGATTGATAGAGCCCTTAAATTATTACATCCAGTTTTCCATGAAAAAAAATTGAACATTGTAAACAAATTCTTTTTCTTAACCATTACCCTTTTGAATTCATTGAAAAACATGCGCATAACAGAATAAAATATATAAAAAACAAAAACAATGATCAAAATAAAATAAACAGAGAAGATTACAATACATTTGATACTGTTGTTCTTCCATATTTTGGTAAAATCTCGAAGATTTTGAAATCAATGTTAGGAAAATTAAGTTTACATACTATTTATAGAATTCCTTTTAAGAGCAATAACATTGTAAAATTAGGAAAAGATAGATATGAAACGCTAGACAAAAAATGTGTTATTTACAAAATTAATTGTAAAGATTGAAATGCAGTTTATGTAGGGTAGACAAAAAGAGCTCTTAGACTTAGGAAAAATGAACATGAAAATAATTTTCGCAGAAGTCCTAGATATCACTCAGTCCTTTCAAAACATAAGGTTACACATGGTCATGACTTTAATTGGAATGATATTAAAATTCTTTATCATGAAAGAAATCAGAAAAAGAGAGAATTCATGGAAATGTTATTTATAAAGAGAGAAGGTAACAAGGCTATCAATTTAAAAAGGGACCTCTCAAAGTATAATAAAGTATGGGATAGAGTAATTAATTGGTTAAAGTAATTTTCTTTGACTAGATAATAGAAAAATTTTCTTTTCTATTAAACAATCAATTTCTCAATTATTAATTTTGATTATACTAAACTTAATTAATTTTTAATTAATATTTTCTTTACATTTTATATTAATGTTTCATACCTTTAGTTATTCCCTATAATTAATCCCTGATGAGGAGGTTTAAATTGACCTCGAAACATGTTGGTCCCCTTGTAGTATAAAAAGGACGCAGAAAGAAAAAAGTGAGAGGTTGGTTTTTTGGTTGACTTTTTCCCTTTTTCTCCCTGTTTTTCCATTATGTTATTCTTGTCTCCAATTAGCTGAAAAGTGAGGTTGTTTTGGAATTTTATTTTTTTAATTATGAATATTTTTCCAGCTTATTTTGCAAAAATTCTTCGTAGTGAAATGAAATTCTTTTCAATCTTAATTTTAAAAAAATTTTAAATAGAGACACTAAACATATGATTATTTCCAATCTGCAGGGTTTGCTTATGAATAATTTTAAGATTTCTTTAAATCGAGTTTATATAGTTTTACCTCAATTTTTTGTAAAAAATATTTTCTTTCATTTAACATAAAAAAATAATAATAAAATAAAGTATGCATTGAATTTTAGTGAAAAAATTTTTTTACAAATGTATTTAAATATTTTGGATTGTTTTCTTTTCCTAATTGGAAAATTTAATAATCTTAATAGATTGATCTTAGAATCACCTACAAATGGTTTAGGTTTAATTGTAAATGAATAATTTTAAGTTTTGAATTTTGCAAAATGTGTGAGGAGAAAAAATATCGAAGGCTTTGAGACAATTCTTTTAATTTCTCAGGATTAAAAAAATTTTTAGGTAAACTCAATTATACAGGGCGTCAAGAGAATGCAAAAATATTCTTAAGCTCGTTCTTAAGATTCATGAGAAAATTTAAAATGATTTTTTTCTTAATGAATTCTAAGATAAAATTGAAAAAGAATACAAAGCATTTTAAATTATTTCCTCAAATTTTGAGAAAGAGTATGCAAAAGATTTAAAAGCAAAATTTTGCCACAATACCTAATTTTACAACAAATTTGAGTAAGTGTAAGAGATACTTAGAAGTTTTCGCACGATTCAAAAATAATAAAAAATTATAAGATATTTTAGGAATTTTGAAAGGTTTCAAAAAAATAAAAATAAATAATTTAGGTTCCTAAGAAGAATTAAAATAATTTTTCATTATGAAAAAATAATTTTAAGAGAAGATTTAAAAACATTTCAAGACATTTTAAAAGATTTCTAAGATTTTCAAAGAAGAATCTGAAAGATTTTAAGACAATTTTTTAAAATTTTACAGAACTTAAAAACATCACGAAAAATTTGAATAATTCAAAAATATTAGGAGGTTTAAAAAATTTGAAAGGATAAAAAAAGGAATTTCTTAAGATTTATGGGTAAATTTTTCAGGATTTTTTATTTTGAAAATTGAACTTTAAGGGATTTTTTATTTCTTCCAAACTTCTAAGCGTCCTGAATATCTTTTAAAGAGGCTCGAATTTTTCCTAATATTTTTTAGAATCCTGTAAAATAATTTTTTTTAAATCTTCTAGATTCTTTTTTAACACATCTGAAATATTCAAAAATATTTTTTAATTTTTTCAAGAATCTTATAAAATTTATATTTATATCAGTTTAAAAACAAACTGATAATAGGTCTTTTGTTGTAAGTAATTTCAATATTTGTGACTAAAAAAAATGTTAGAAGCTTTCAGTGTTACATCAAAATGTTGTTTTATTTATTTCTATACAACACTTCATCTTAAAAAACCTTTTTTTTATTTAGAAAACCTTTATTATGTTTTTAAACATAATACAAACAATGTTACGGAACTTTGGTAAGGGGGGGGGGCTGAAGGAAATTTTACGGTCTGTTACACGGGATCTATCGGTATTAAAATGAACATCAACACCGGCGGGAAAAAATAACAAATATTTTATTCTGTGGCGAACATCTGATAAAAAATTTATATTTAATAAAATTGATAATAATTGTTTAAAATATATAAAATTTAAATTTAAATGATAAGAAACTTATTTTCCGTTTTTGACCGTTCTACAAGAGTAACTTTTTCGTCAAATCGATTAAGCATAATATATTTTATATTATTTTTAGCAAGATTATTTTGATTTAGGCCTTCTAAATATTTAATTTCATCAAGCCAATTATCAAATTTTATAACCATGCATACTGCGCAGGTCCGAGATTTGTCCGGTCGCGTGGTCGTTGCGGGGACTCCCCTCGAATTCCTTACGAATTCAAGCATGAATCCCAATGATTCCCGACGGTTCCACTCGAAGTCCTTACGGACTGCTACGAATACTTAACGATTTCATCAAAAACCATCGGACTCGTACGGATTTTCCGTTTTCAAACGATTATTTCACGAATTCGTACATTCACTGCTGATTTCCTACTTTGCTTTTTACGGCATACATTGCCTTACCGGAATCCTTACAGATTGCCCTCTGATTTCTGACGGAATAAGCCGTGATTTTTTGAGTGAGACGCCCCTCGACACAATATCTTAATGCTTGGGACACGTACAAGTGGTCGCTAAAGCTCGCTCCTCATTGGTTGATTTGGCCCAACTTTGAAGCTTTTCTGTGCCCAAACTAAGCTTCGTACAGCTTTTTTCTAGGGGACTTTTTCGTTTATTTTTTTGTGCACTATCACATACTTCCAGCTGTTTCATAGGCTGTGGGACACGCTGTATATAGGGGCCTAAAGTTTTGACTTTTTCACGTTCTTTTTTACCTTCACGCTAGTCTAACTTCTTTTAGACTGATAGGATTGCACTTTTATTCAAGGCTCTTTTGATTTACTTCAAGATTATGATAACGATTTTTTTTCATTGTGAAATCTTTTTTTGTAAATTAAAATTGATTTAAAAAAAACAACAATTTAAATTATTTGTTTCTATTTCAGGAAATAGCTTTTTTATACTCTTTTAAATCATGTAGAAGAAAAAGTAGGATGAAAATATTTTCTTGGTTAAATTGAGATTTTTACGCTCGAGGGTACCACGTTCAATTTACGCAGCGCCGAAGCACGAATACTATAAGGTCTAACGTGCCTCTAAACTTACATTTAACTGTCTTGGGATGATTTTTGTTGTGTATGTATATTATATAATCGTATCATATATCATAATCATAATCATAATCATAATCATAATCATAATCATAGTCATAGTCATAGTCATAGTCATAGTCATAGTCATAGTCATAGTCATAGGCATAGTCATAGTCATAGTCATAGTCATAGTCATAGTCATAGTCATAGTCATAGTCATAGTCATAGTCATAGTCATAGTCATAGTCATAGTCATAGTCATAATCATAATCATAATCATATATATATATATATATATAATGTCTTACTTTTGCTTGCTTGCTCATTTTTGTTAATCTTTCTTTCTTTTTTAATTTTCGGGGAAAAATCCGTTTTTTTCTCAAAAGAATACCATTTAAGAGCGCTCAACTCGCCAGTGTAGAGCTAGACACTAAGGTGGGTCGAAAAAAAATACATTTGGAATTCGAAATTCTACAACGCGGAAAAGTAGCGTATTGGGGTCCTAAAAAAGTATAATTAATTTGGAATCGATCGACATGCAGCTTAGTTACCCGCGTTCGAAAAAAAAGTTTAAAAAATTTCTTCTTTGCAGAGTTTTTAAATTTGATTGAGTTTCAATTTTTTTACATACCTGGAGGTCAAAAAAGTCTTCTCAATTTTTTTCGGACTTTAATCTATCATTTTTTGAGAGATAATTCCTATTAAATTTACCATTGTTTTCGGAAAAATTTTTTAACACGTTTGTAAATAGAAGGAGAATTATTTGAGGTACATGAAAACTTTTTAGTGACAAAAATGCAGTAGAAAAAAAATCCCCAAGACCCAGGAATCGAAATTGGCAATACAGCGATTTTTTTAAATTTTGATTTGGTATTTTATGAACTTATCTTTATAGCTTGTAGCTTAAAAAATTTTCTGAGCATGTGTGGGTTTTTTAAACATATAAATACACTAGAGACAAAATCTACAAGGCCCAGAAATCGAAATTGGAATGACATCAAATTTTGTTATTTCGGAATTTCGTATCTAACAGAATTAATTTTGTTTGTTTATAAGTTAAAAGTTGTTCGAAATTGCATTAAAAAGAAAAAATTCGGTGAAATTGCATGCACAAAGAACGATGCCTTCTTTTAGTTCGAAAAAAATTGCGAGTAAGGAAATCAGTTTCACAGGTAACTTTTTAAATTCAATAAACACCGATTCAGCATTTTGTTACGAGATGTAACGCCCTATTTTATTATTATATATATATATATA
>CAKNYM010050058.1:64047-101611 GCA_932195095.1 Andricus curvator
TAGGATACGAATAATATTTCTTGTTTAATTACTTAGGACATAACAATTTTTAAAAGTTGCTGTTTTCAATTAAGATTCCTGGATCTTGACGAATTTCTTCCTAGTGTATTTCTAGACTTAAAAATGCCACACATGTTCAGAAAAATGTTCAAACTACAAGTTATAAAGATAGGTTCATAAAATACCAAAACCAAACATTTTTAAATTCGCTGTTCTGCCCGTTTCGATTCCTAGGTGTTGTGGATTTTTTCTCTAGTGTATTTATATGTTTAAAAGACCCACACATGCTCACAAAAATGTTTCAACTACATGTTATGAAGATGAGTTCATAAAATACCAAAATTAAACATTTTTAAATTCGCTGTATTGCCAATTTCGATTCCTGGGTCTTGTGGATTTTTTCTCTAGTGTATTTCTATGTTTAAAAACCCACACATGCTCACAAAATGTTTCAACTACATGTTATAAAGGTAAGTTCATAAAATACCAAAATAGAAATTTTTTACATTCGCTCTTTTGCCAATTTCGATTCCTGGGTCTTGTGGATTTTTTCTAGTGTATTTCTATGTTTAAAAGTCCCACACATGCTTACAATAATGTTTCAACTACATGTAATGAAGATAAGTTCATAAAATACCAAAATCAAAATTTTTTTAATTCGCTGTATTGCCAATTTCGATTCCTGTGTCTTGGGGATTTTTTTTCTAATGTATTGTTGTCAATAAAAAGTTTTCATGTAGCTCAAATAATTCTCCTTCTATTTGCAAACGTGTTAAAAAAATTCCGAAAACAATGGTAAATTAAATAGGAATTATCTCTCAGAAAATGATAGATTAAAATCCGAAAAAAATTGAGAAGACTTTTTTGACCTCCAGGCATGTAAAAAAAATTGAAACTCAATAAAATTTAAAAACTCTGCAAACAAGAAATGTTTGAAAGCTTTTTTTCGAGCGCGGGTAACCAAGCTGCATGTCGATCGATTCCAAATTAATTATACTTTTTTAGGACCCCAATACGCTACTTTTCCGCGTTGTGGCGATTTCGAATTCCAAAAGTTTTTATTTTTGACCCATCCTACTAGACACCCAAACTTGACGCTTACACAATGCATGTGTCTGACACTAATTTAGTGACAAAAGGAAGGTCCTGTTATTTCTACAGGGTTTTTTCACGCAGATTACGAATCTGAAAAAATTCCACCTTGTCAAGTTTTTGAAGACCGGGTCAAGAAGTGAAAACAAAAACAAACAGTCGTTTTTCCCTTGTTTGAAAAGTGGTTAAACTCTAATGAAAAGGCGACACATTTTACGAGATACCTCAAATGAAAGCTTAAAGCTTAGTCTATGACCCATTCTAAAAGAGAATGAAGAATTACGGCCGGCGCTTTAGTAAAGAGAAAAAGGAATAATATAAATGTAATTACTATTGACTTTAAAAAAACATTTATATTGGGAAACTAATTTTGGTTAAAAAACACTCGTTTTAATTCATTATATTATAACAGAATTCTTTGTTACACTGTAAAATATTCACAAATAATTTTCAATAACAAGTAAAAATTCCGGTTAATATATTTTTTCACATAAATGAATAAAATTTGTAAACATTTCTTATAGATTGTTTCTCATGCACATGCATGTCTGTAACAATTCTGATTAAAAATGGTATGTTGTTAATTTTTTTAACAAATCAAAAAACAGTCTTTTAGAAAAATCGGAAATCACATTCATCATTTGAAAAGATATAATTTTTTAAAGTGCCGCAGCAGTGGCAATACCGTACTCGAAATATAGATTTTCCTCTGCAATTATCAATGAGCTGGAAGAATCTGAACGTGTGAAAGATAGAAATAATGATCAAATCACGACTCTGTTTTTAAGTAAATTAAATTACAATGTGTATACTAACTATGAAAAATTATTATGTATTATTACCAGATGCAAAAAATTACAGATAGTTTTAAGTTTTCGTTTTTGTAATGAAATAGTATAACAAATATATAACTATATTTTCAGACATGAGAATGACAAGATAGGGATCAATTTTTCGAATTTCAGTATTTAGCGTTTTCAAGTAATTAAGGACACTATTTAACGACACATATTAGGAATATCTGAAAATCGTTTCACCTTTCACTCGGAAAAATGAATGTTAAAATTATGAGAATGAACACTGGACGAGCACTTTAAAAGGGACCATTTGGTTTTTCCTCCCTCAAACACAAACGATGAAAAAATATATGTATTTTGACCACCCTGAAACACTGTAATTAATGACCAAATACTAATTCTATAATTTTTGGTAAATTTTCTGAAATATAGTATGTGGAAATAATTTTAATTTTGATCCTCATCCAATTGTCATACTCATATTTTCATAAATTGAGGGGCTACGTGCAATTACCGGTTATAGAATTCTAGCCCTCCGTTTTGTTGGCACCTTACGAAAGAAGTTGTAGCTATTGTAGTTTTCGAAATAAATAGAAAAAAACTATTTTTTGCCAAACCAAAATTTAATTTCTTTTTTGATTTCAACTCGCGCTCAGTAACTCAATTTTGGGAATTTCTTAATAAAACTTTCTGGGATTATGCTTTGCATTGTTCTTGAAGCAACTGTGCAGGTTAAAAGTTAATATATTTATATCAAAGGAGGTAATAATTTTTTTGATCACTTTGCAAAAATTGGACATTGACACTTTCCAGCGCTTGTTGTGAAGTGTATTCATATCGTAAACGTTTAGGAGATTTGATCTGTGGCTCGATATTACTACCTTAAGTATATGATGGCTTTGGTTACTAATGAGCAGCTAATGTAACAACTATTGCAAAGTAAAACATCTGTGGGAGGGATCCAAAAGTCAGTTAACAACATAGAGTGTGACGTAAAACTGTTAAAGGATTCGAACTTCAAACTTCAAGAAGAATTGGCCTCCCTCAAGGAAAAGTGCAGTTATATCGATAACGCGAACAAAGACCTGGAAAAAAGACTTGAAGACGGCCTCAGATACCATAAAAATGATGCAGGAGAAGGAATAAGCCCAAAATCTAATGATCTTTGGCATGGAAGATTTACCGACATTCAACAGTCAGCTAATGCGAAATGTGAAGGAGACTTGATAAGGCGAATATAAACATCCCGGACTCATGCATTGTCAACGCAAGAAGGCTTGGAAATAATAACGATGCAAGGCCGACGTCAATTACACTGACGGGAAGACGCTGGAAATCTGAAATATTTGAAGGTATAAAGGAACTCAGAGCAAATAAAATGTATGTTGCCAACGATCTATCTAAAGAACAGAGAGAAGAAAGGAAAGAGCTATGGAGCCTTACGAAGAAATAAAAAAACAGTGGAATCAACGCTTATCTAAGACATCAAAAGATAAAAATAGGAGACCAATACTATGCGGCTGAAAATGCTTTAGCTTTGATTAACGATATCAATGGTTTTAACGAGGACATCGAAATTAATGGTACCAACGAAGACAGAGCGGCAACCTAATGCGCTCAGACTCGATGGAATCATGTGCAAGCAGTGTCAGCAAAAAAGAATTCAACAAAATCGTTCAGTATTTTCCCTCAAAAAGCGCAAAAAATCCAGGCCACAAAACGCAACACTCTCAGACGCCAAAAGAAGGTCGCCTCTACAAATAAAGATTTACTTTTGGAATATCCACGGACACAAAAATATATACGACATCAAGCCATTTCTGAATCCCGAAGACATTTTATGCCTCTCAGAAACATGGTGCACCAAAGAATCACCTTACTGCCAGCCGGAATGAACCATTTCAACATAATCACTAGCCCTGCGCGAGAAAAAGATATGGGCTGTTCGAAAGGCGGCTTGATGATCTACATCAATGATTCCACGTACAAATATTCCGTTTGGTCTGTGCATAGGGATTTTATTTTCATTAGAGTTCTAATAGGCATGCTAACTATATAATCGGATCGGTATATGTTGGTCCAGAATCAGATTTAAGTTAATTTGCGGCAGAGATTAGTCAGACAATAGATAGCAGAGAAGAGGAGTGGCCTAACCACATGGTAATAATTGGAGGCGATTTTAATTCCAGAGTAGGAAACTTAAATGAAATTAGCGAAGAAATAGAACTAAATAACAACACTCTACGTGGGGACAGGGAATCATTCGATAACATCTGCAATATAAGAGGTAAATTATTATTAGAACTTATGGAAAATCACGCTTTTACCCTCTTGAATGACAGAAAACCCAATGATTTCCCTGCAAAGTATACATATATTAGTGGTAAAAAGGGATCTGTCATAGATCATATTTGGAGTAATCTTTGACATTTGAGGTGGATTTCCGCTCTATGTAAGCCATGTTCCTACCAGGTCAGAGCATTTACCAGTGGTAATTTAACTAGTAACTAACACTATAAAAATAATGAAACCGTGCGGTAGGAGACTTGTATGGAGAGAGGAGGCAAGCTCCCAGTTTAATGATCTCCTGAATGAATCGTCTATTACAGATAACACCTCAAGTGTTAAATAACACACAAATATATGGTGTCTTACATCCATATCTAGATAAAGAGATAACGTATGATGATCTAGGTTCGCTAATTCGAAAATGTAAATGCGGGAGAGCTCCTGGCTCTGATGGCGTATATTTTGAATTGATTAAAAATCGACCTCCTAAATGGCTGCAACATTTACATAAATTATTCAATAAAATACTAGAGTCGGAAAACATCCTTAAGGAATGGGGTCTAATTTATGCGTCTATGATAGATAAAAAAGGTGAGAGAAATGATCCAGAAAGTTACCCACGTGCGAATTGACCGTCGGCCCACGGTCGGGCCAACCGTCGGACGGTCGGTCCAACTTTGTGCGCCACTGGTCGGGCCAACCAGCTAAATGATAACGGTCAACCGCCTTTGGCTTCCCAAGGTCGGCCCGACATTTGGTCCCATATATGGGCCATCTATTAAGATGATGTCGGCCCAACCTTGGACAACAATGTGGTATTCAAAAAATAAATAATAATTGATTGCGAGTATTTTGACTATAAATGTTAATGGTCCTGCTTAGAATGAATACATGTATTACATTTTTAAACATTATATTACAAATAAAATTTCTAACGCTACGGGGTTTCGAACCTACGCCTATACCTGAATCTATCGCCTAGCAGTCGGGAGTCTTACCCATTACTCTATACCTAAAGAATTGAAAGTCAATGAAAAAACCATCCTCATAGGCTACAGCTCAAAGCAGTTAAGAAAAACAATTTGTTAACTCTTTTTTCTCATTAATTTTTTTATTATTATATGACATCATGTAGATGTCAAATAAATTATCTGTTAACGGGAATATAAATTAAAAAATTTCAAATAAATAATTTAAATCGATTACAATTTTTAGGGTTTCGTAGCCCCGGGCGGAAACCCTTAAATTTTTGTTCAACAAACTTTTTTCAAACAAATTTTTTTCAACCATTTTTTTTCAAAATTTTTGTTTTAATTTTTTTCAACAAATTTTTTTTCAAGAATTTTTCTTCAAACAATTTTTTCCGAAATGTTTGTTCTCAAAAATTTCGTATCAAAAAATTTTTTTAAACATTTCTTCAAACTTTTTTTAAACCCTAGTATATCCGACGGCTAGCCCATATTTGGGCTAAGGTTTGACCGAACGTCGGGTGCATCATGATGACTTATACAATGCAATGTTATGCCGATGGCCGGGCCATCTCTTGCCCAGAGTCGAGCTGACCGTACTTTCACGGCCTTTTTGAAACATTGAACCAGAGTTTATCCGACGGTCTGTTCATACTCGGGCCAAGGTTTGACCGACCGTCGGGTGCATCAAGGTGACTTGTGGCTAACCGACTGCTGTATCCAGAGTTGGACCGACCGCATTTTTGCGGTCGTACTGACCAATCTGCCACAGTTCATCCGACGGTCGGCCCAACGTTGGGCCAGAATTGGGCCGACAGTCGGCTTCTCGCCCGCTGCCGACGTCAGTTGCCAATGTCGGTGGGACCATGGCAACCTGAAAACACTTTAGTCGGCCCAACTCTGGTTAGCGTAGATCGGTTACCAAAGCAGGGCCAACTTTGGGCCGATGGTCAATCTCTGGCAGCCGACCCAATTTCGCACCTGGGTATAGGATAATAAGTCTTATCAATTGTTTAGCGAAAATCTTTACCATGATATTGAATAATCGCCTACACACATGGAGGGAAAGTGTGAGACTCCTACCCGACTTTCAATCAGGCTTCAGAAAAGAAAGAAGTTGTATTGACAACTTACACACCCTGAATCTGAGTATATAAATTCATTTAAAGCGTTCAAAGGCAAAGGTTTTTGCCCTTTTTGTAGATTTAAAAAGTGCATTTCCCTTAGTAAAATATAACGTCTCTGGAGAAAGCTTTTGCGAATGGATGTCAATGCAAAATACATTAGAATATTCAAAAATGTATACGATAAAGCCAGGATTGCGATTCGGGATGCTACTGAGACCACCGCCACAGTGGGGTGAAATGGGAAAACGAGGTTCAAAATGACATTTAGAATGTAATTATGCACCGATTTTAGATTTTTTTTTTCTTTAAATTCAGAACTAAATTTTTCAGAAAATGGTGAGAGTAGATTATTTATTTTTTTGTTTATTTAATTGTTATGTTAATGCAAACGGCGAAAAAAATGTCAATTTTTTTAATTTCATTTTTTATCTCCTAGACAAAATTTGTCTTATACTTCTCTTCCCATGTTTTTAATGCACAGGGGTATGAAAAAGATAAAAAAATTGTTAACTTGCAAAGTTAATTGTTATAAACAAATTGTATTAAAAAATGATCGACATTAGGGGTTATTCGTATTCAAAGTATATTTCTGCTCTGAAATCGATTGCCTTCATCGTTAAGATGATACGTGGCCATTGAAATTTAATATTGAATGTTATTTGTTTATTTTATAAACAAATGCACATTTTGGGCGTTTTTAGGCGAAAAGAAACCGTTTTTTCTTTCGAACTTGTTGCAATTATATTGCCAATGATGTTTTCTGGAAAAAATGTTGCCACTCATCAATATTTATTTATTTTATAAACAAATGCACGTTTTGGGCGTTTTTAGGCGAAAATAAACCGTTTTTTCTGTCAACCTTCTTGAAATTATATTGCCAATGATGTTTTCTGAAAAAAATTTCGCCACTCATCAATATTTGTTTATTTTATAAGCAAATTATATAAACAAATACACATTTTGGGCGTTTTTAAGAGAAAAGTAATCGTTTTTTCTTCTTACCTTGCTGAAATTATTATGCAAATGATGTTTTCTAAGAAAAATGTTGCAACCCATCAATATTGGTTTATTTTATAAACAAATTATATAAACCAATGCACATTTTGGGCGATTTTAAGCGGAAATAAACCGTTTTCTCGTCTGACCTTGCTAAAATTATATTGCCAATAATGTTTTCTGAAAATTGTATCGCCACTTTCAATATTTGTTCACGTTATAAACGAATTATATAAACAAATATACATTTTCAGCGTTTTCAAGCGAAAAGAAGTCGTTTTTTCTTCTGACCTTGCTGACATTATATTGCCAATGATGTTTTGTGAACAAATTTTTCACCGCCCATCAATATTTGTTCATTTTATAAACAAATTATATAAACAAATGCACATTTTGGGCGATTTTCAGCCAAAATAAACCGTTTTTTCTTTTGTCCTTGCTAATATTATATTACCAATAATGTTTTCTGAAAATGTTGTTACCACTCATCAATATTTTTTTACTTTATAAACAAATTATATAAACAAATTCAGCAAGGTCAGAAGAAAGATCGATTTCTTTTCCCTTAAAAACGCTCAAAATGTGCATTTGTTTATATAATTTGTTTATTAAATAAACAAATATTTATGGGCGGCAAAAACTTTTTGAAGAAACATCATTGGCAATATACTTTCAGCAAGGTCGAAAAAAACGATTTTTTTCGCTTGAAAACACCCAAAATGTGCATTTGTTTATAAAATAAACAAATTTTGATGAGTGGCAAAAACTTTTTGAAGAAACATCATTGGCAATATGATTGCAAGAAGGTCGAAAGAAAACAACAGTTTCTTCTCGCCTAAAAACGCCCAAAATATGCATTTGTTTATAAAATAAACAAATAACATTCAGTGTTAAATTTCAATGGCCACGTATCATCTTAACGATGAAGGCAAGCGATTTCAGAGCAGAAATATACTTTGAAGACGAATAACCCCTAATTTCGATCATTTTTTAATACAATTTGTTTATAACAATTGACTTTGCAAGTTAACAATTTTTTTCTCTTTCTCATACCCCTGTGCATTAAATACAAGGGTCGAGAAGTATAAGAAAAATTTTGTCTAGAAGATTAAAAATGAAATTTAAAAAATTGTCATTTTTTTCGCTGTTTGAATTAAAATAACAATTAAATAAACAAAAAAATAAAAAATCTACTGTCACCATTTTCTGAAAAATTTAGTTCTGAATTTTAAAAAAAAATCTAAAATCGGTGCATAATTACGTTCTTAATGTCATTTTGAACCTCGTTTTCCAATTTCACCCCACTGTGGCACCGCCCCGGTAGATGTGACACAAGGCGTACTGCAAGGTGAGGTGACAAGCCCATTATTTTTTGCGTTGCTTCTTGCCGATTTTGAAAACTTTTTAAGAACCAAAGGAGACAGGGGTATCCCTATTAATCATTTGGTAGATATATTAATACTTGCGTATGCGGATGACATTGTAATAATGACATATTCGGAACATGAGTTGAAAAAAATATTTAACATACTTCAAGAATACTGTGAAATCGATAGCCTTAGTGTTAATATCGATGAAATAAACATTTTTATCTTCCGAAAAGGCGGACATGCTGAAAACAAACTTGAATTTTATTATGGCAATGAAAAATTTGAAATTCTTAGAAAATATAAATACTTAGAAACATGGTACGCTAACTTGACTGTATTCGCATACAATAAGGACGACACAGATAAGAAGACAAATATTGCTATGTATCAAACACTAAATATTATAAAAACTTCGAAGGCTGACTCGTGGAAAGCAATCGGTACTTTATTTCGTAGCCTTACGCTAAGCACTCTGTTGTACGGATCTCAAATCTGGAGCTTGGCATATGTGGACCGTCTGGAAAAGGTTCTAGTGGGGTTTTTTAAAAAATGGCTAAGAAATCCTCCTTCCTAAACCGGATATGCAGTTAGAATTGAAACCGGGTTACATCCGGTTAGCATTCCAATTCCTAATATATTGTTAAAATGGATAATAAAAGTCCTTAAAATGCCAGATGAAAGGCACCCTAAAATCTGTCTTATTGGACTAATGCAGATAACGCTAAGGGGAAATAAAGGCATTAAGTATAAATGGGTACTACAAGCGGGTCTATTTTTTCGCGATTCCGAAATTGAGGAGGCATGAAGAAACCTATCAGTAAAGGTTCTCGAGGAACGTGCAGATAATTTTCTAATGAATTATGGGTCAAAACTGAGAACCGACGACCTTGAAAGCTTAGGATCAAGCTCATCGATGCAAATCCTCCCATTTCTGTCAGTTCAAGACGGTCCTTAGCCCTTTCGACGATTATAAGTTCCTCTGATAATGAAATCGTTCATAGCCCAGATGAGACTACATAACACCTAAGCTCAGAGAATTGTTATCAAAACCGAGCGATTTGAATTTCCTCGAAGCGGTACCTGCCTTTGTTGTAATCTGCGCACAAACGAAACACTGTACCACATTTTAACGGAATGCCCGGCTTATCACTTGAAACGCAAATCATTTATAGCATCGAACCCTCAACTAGCAGATAGAATCTTACAGCTAAATATTCTCGACTTTTAATAACTGCGGCGATCTAAAAAGATAATTTGTATACATTAATATTATCCTTGAAAGAAGAAAATTCTATATAGAGGAATAGGCGCAAGCATAGACAAAAGTAGCAGTCAGTAAATTTAATAAATAATATATAAGTTACTGTATACAAGGATAGACTCCTATTGTATAAGGTATCGAACCTTGGAACAATAAACGAATTGAACTCATAGTTCATAAAACTTAGTACCAGGAGGTATTTGGAGTTTCTAATTTCGAATTTGATGTCAAAAGTTACAAATTCATAATAGCGGATCCAATATGGCGGCTAAAATTGTTGAATTTTTACATATTTGTCTAAACTTGGTACAAGGGGGTTTTTGGATTCGCTGATTTCGAATTTAACGTCAAAAGTTAGACATTCAAAATTACGATAAAATAAAAAAATGGCAAAAACATGGAGCTTTTATTGTATCATTGCCAAACCTGAGACATTACAGTTTTTGAGTACGCTTATTTCAAATTTGAAATCCATTTTTCCAAAAACAAAATGGCGGATTTAATATGGCGTACATTTTTCTAAAAAAATGTTTGCATATCGTTGAAGTTTGACAGAAAAGTGTTTTTTGGGTCGCTGATGACGAACATAAGATTTATTTTTCCAAACACAAAATGACGGACGAACTTGTTCAACCAGTCCTCATTTATCCAGAAATTTCCCTTTTCCGCGATAAACTTCCTGCCACCCCATGTTCATTTTTTTCGCATTAGAGCGTGTAGCCGTTTTGTTCTTTTTCGGTCAAATGAAAATTATATTTTAATTAGCGACTCATTTTTTCGTACACTAGTATATATTTCACTCGTTTTATCGCCAAATGACCTTTTAATAAGTGAAAAAGATCCTTCCTCGTAATACCACGTTTGCCACCTGAGTCTGAAATACAAATAAAATCGAAAATCTATCAATGCATTATAAAATATAAATGCAACGAATTCTCAATTTTTTGAAAAATTTGATAAAAAAATATACTGAAGATAGAGAAGCAGCTAGATGCAGGAAAATCTTGATTTACTCGAACAATAGATGTCTAATAAGCAAGCCCGAACAAGTTTTATTGCTGAACACGGTGGACCTTTTTTTGTATCCATCCATAAATATGATTCTTTGACTTTAAAAAATTATTTTTTATTTATATAAATTGTTCTTAACTACTTTCTATGCAATGGAAATCTGTTTATAGCCGATGAAGTATTTCAATTCTACATACATTTCTGTGCCTCAGCCACGTTGCAGAATTAAGAAAGGAATTTTTTTCGACTGTTTAATAAAGTAAGGTTTCAATACATGTTTCGTTTAGTTCCCGGAAATCGATGGTCCTAACTGTCCTCTAACAAAATGCATTCAAGGAATGGAATTGAAAAGAAGTCTTTTTTGGGTTTTTTTCCAGTTTTTTCGGATTAAATCCCATTGTAAGGGGCGCGAATTTTGAGGAAGCTAAAAGTTCCAGCGGGAAAGTTGTTCGAAAAGAAATGGAGAAGTTTTCTTGGAAAAATTACTTCGATCGATTTAACGGTTGAAAAACTATGATTGTTTTACTTCGAGTGCGGTCGATTTTCGCGCGTAGGCAAGAGCGTCTGCGCTCGGGTAATCGAGTGCGACCGGCAGCTCGTTGAAAGCATACTATAAAGATTAAAAAAGTACTGAAAAATAATCTTTTCTTATCAATATATTTGATTATATTTTTACGCTTATTGAAAAATGATGATAGAAATTCTTTTTAAAAAACTTTAAAATAAGGGAAACTATACTTTAGTCTTTCATAGTGTATTCTGCTTTGTTTCTAAAAAAATAAAAGCGTCTCAAAAAAGTGTTTTTCGAGCTAAACGTACAGAAAGGCAGTAATTTGTATACAAATGTATGCAAACCGTGTAGAAATAAGGTATTTTCTTGCGGGTTTGATTCCCGCCTTGCACTCTGGAAGAGCCTCGGCGGCCCATTAGACCGTCAGCCCGCGGTACTAAAAATTCAATGATCGCCGCGCGTATGCCCTTAGGAGATTTGAGAGTAATATACGTGTCAATTATCGTAATGTAGGTGGGAAATTTGTACATCAGTCCATTAGCTGGGAAATGTCGGAACATCTTGTCAATAAATGTGAAATATTGAAATGATAGCAGCACGTATGCCGAGATTACTAGAAGAAAGTTAACGAAAAAATAATCCGGCGGAAAAAGATCGGCATACGTGTGGGGTGGTCCATTAGGGGTGAAATAGACCCCTTTTGTTGTACAAAAACGTAATACCTTTTTAATGATAGCAGCACGTATGCCTCTACAGATTTTGTTGATTTTTGACGTAAAATGCAGATATACCAAACGGCATACCGATCGGCTGGTCCAAAGTGATTACTAACCTCAAATAAATGTGTCAAAAATTGCATATTCTTTTTAATGATCGTTGCTCGAAAAAAATACCTTTAAAATGAAGTTTACATATTAAAAAAACGATTTTTAAAAAGGCATACGATTATCTCAGTCCCTAACCTCAAAAATTAATATTGAAATTGTCAAAATTTGTAGGTTACTTTTCGATGATCGCCGCACGTATGCCGTTATGACTATCGTTGGATAACTATAAAATAAGATGTATTATGAAAAGGCATACGGTTATCTTAGTCCCTAACCTCAAAAATTAACATTAAAGTTGTCAAAAAATTTGTAGGTTACTTTTCGATGATCGTTGCACGTATGCCGTTATGACTATCGTTAGATAATAATAAAATAAGATGAATTTCAGAAAGGCATACGGTTATCTCAGTCCCGAACCTCAAAAATTTACATTAAACTTGTCAAAATTTTTAGCTTACTTTTCGACGATCGTTGCACGTATGCCCTTATATCTATCGTTAGATAATAATAAAATAAGATGTATTTTAAAAAGGCATACGGTTATCTCAGTCCCAAACCTCAAAAATAAAAATTGAAGTTGTCGAAATTTTGGCAAAAGTATATTTTATTCGATTTGTTTATACTCCCAAATTCATAGCATTTACCGTTTGAAAAAGTAGTAATATTTACTAAAATTGAACATAATTATACATGAGTGGTATGCAAATAACTTAAAATTTATTACTATAAATGAAGTGAATTTTTAATATAAAATACATTATACAACATAGTAAAATACAACATTTTTTTAAAATATTACAATAGCATGTCTGTTTATAATCAATTTACTTTATATACTCTGGCGGACCGAACGAACGGAGCGGATATGCTTTAGTGTATCCTCACAGTATCCACATCGTATCCTCTCCGTATCATGCAAGAAAAACTCATTAAAAAAGGAAGATGAACATTTCACTTGTTGAAATTCGGATTCTTCGTGAAATTTCACGTTAAAAGGTCACGGAGTAATCGCAATAGTTTTTCTTGCAATATTAAAAACTTTTAAAAAATATAATACTTATCGATAAGGTGGGCTGAAGGCGACTTCAAACGCATCGTCGACGGATAACGCCGATTAACTGCTACTGAACGACGATGCGTTTGAAATCGCCTTCAGCGCACGTCATCGATAAGTATTATATTTTTTAGAAGTTTTTAATGTTGCAAGAAAAACTATTGCAATTACTCTGTGATCTTTTAATTCAAAATTTCACGTAGAATCCGAATTTCAACAAGTGACATGTTAATCTTTCTTTTTTAATGAGCTTGTCTTGCATGATACGGAGAGGATACGATGTGGATACTATAAGGATACGCTGTAGCGTATCCGTTCCGTTCGTTCGATCCGCCAGGGTACTTTATTACTCAATACTATTTTTAAAAATTAAAGAAATAATAGGTATTTAAAGTATAGGGAAATCGAAATCTTCCATGATACTGGATTCGTTTTGAAATACCAGAGTATTATTTTTATGTGCATTCGTCTATAATGTTCGCAAAGCGCATGCGCTTAATATAGCCATCCAAACCACTTGTTCAACGCAGCATTTTTGGAGTAGCAGTTTCGGAGCAGCTCATTTTCGCGTCGTCAGTAAAACAAAGTGTTGTTGTGCGTACGTGATGGAGGAAAAATTACTTTCAACTATGGAGTAATTTCCATAACAGTTTCCCCAATTGCACTGTAATATTTGTGAATAAATCATTTTTTAGTTGAGTATGCTGTAGACGATGAGGACTCCAGCGAAGACGAAGAAGGAAGTCACTTTGAAGAAGAAAGTGATTATCATGAATAATGAGACGGCTTGAATTTATAAATTTTCTAAATCAATTGTAACAAAAAATAAAGTTTTTTATTTTAATTACAATTGATTAACTCATTATGTTGACAAGCTTCAGAGATATACATTTTTCAAATTATATTATAATTCACTACTGATATAATTTTTCGAAAATATATTTTTCATCTTTACGCGACTTAATATATATATATATTTTTTAATTAAATAATTTCATACATTTTTATATAAGTTTAAAATTGCTATCTTTTTCAAATTTTATTTTGTTTCTTTCTTGAAGACTTTTTTAAAAATAAAATTATCGAATGAGAAAACACAACGGCATACGGTGTAATTTTGACATATTCTACTTCAATTTTTAAATTTAGGGACTAAGATAACCGTATGCCTTTTTAAAATACATCTTATTTTATAATTATCTAACGATAAACATAAGGGCATACGTGCAACGATCGTCGGAAAGTAACCCAAAAATTTTGACAACTTCAATGTAAATTTTTGGGGTTAGGGACTAAGATAAGCGTATGCCTTTTTATAATACATCTTATTTTATAGTTATCCAACGATAGTCATAACGGCATACGCGCGGCGATCATCAAAAAGTAACCTACAAATTTTGACAACTTTTTATACGTATGCCACTACTTAGGAACAGTACAATTTGTATGCCGATGCTACATATGGTAGGATTCATTATAATTTATCATAATTTCCAACGGCATACAGGCAACGATCATTAAAAAGAATATGCAATTTTTGACACATTTATTTGAGGTTAGTAATTACTTTGGACCAGCCGATCGGTATGCCTTTTGGTATATCTGCATTTTACATCAAAAATCATCAAAATCTGTAGAGGCATACGTGCTGCTATCATTAAAAAGGTATTACCTTTTTGTGCAACAAAAGAGGTCTATTTCACCCCTAATGGACCACCCCACACGTATGCCGATCTTTTTCCGCTGGATTATTTTTTCGTTAACTTTCTTCTAGTAATCTCGGCATACGTGCTGCTATCATTTCAATATTTCACATTTTTTGACAAGATTTTCCGACATTTCCCAGCTAATGGACTGATGTACAAATTTCCCACCTACATTACGATAATTGACACGTGTATTACTCTCAAATCTCCAAAGGGCATACGCGCGGCGATCATTGAATTTTTAGTACCGCGGGCTGACGGTCTACATGCGGTGAATACTAGCCTAGCAAGGGAGTTGTTCATTTCCGGAGAGTCGTGGGACCGATACCTCTAGTGAAAAAGGTTCTCTAAGTACTTAAAGCCGTTATTCGTGGTGGTATGGAACCCAACGGCCCCCCTTTCACCACCAAGCAAGTGTGTGGGGGTGTGAAAACAAAATAGGGGAGAGGTACAAGAAAAATGTAAACCGATAGGGGGCATTTTACATTTTACATTAGAAACTTTCATTCTATTCCAATATTGAAGAGTGATCCTTGGTGAGGTACTCTTTCCATTATGAATTTTTGACAGATAATGCGTGAATAGCGTCAAACGGCCATCGCAGTTTGACTCAGTATTGAATACCATTTCATAATGGAATGACTTAACCCGGTACAGCGTCTCCAAATTGTGAAGCTGTTTTACAAAAATCATCGCTCTGTGAAACAAGTTTATCGTGCACTTAGAGCAACTTACGTTAGGTTAAAACTTACGTTTAGTTAAAAAAATTTGTATTGTATAGGCAACGGTACGTTCGGTGGGTCGATTATTCCAACTGTAAGTTGCTCTAAGTGCACGATGAACTTGTTTCACAAAGTGATGATTTTCGTAATACAGCTCCACAATTTGGAGACGCTGTGCCGGTGTAAGTCATTCCATGATGAAATGATATTCAATACTGAGTCAAACTGCAATGACCGCTTGACGCTATTCACGCGTGATCTGTCAAAAATTCATATTAAAAAAGTACCTCACGATGATCACCTTTTATGTAAAATCAATTGACCATTTTACGTTAAACAGAATATGCATTTAAATTAAATATTTGAATGAAAGGGTACATTTTTCATTAAATAGATTATATATCGATCCCGAACGATAACGAAATCGATGATAATGTTCTTTCATCTGATGAGGATTAAAGTACATTCATCTATTTAAGAATGTATTTCTAATGTTATTGTACATAATAGTCAATAACATTAAAAAGTAAAATTAAATGTATTGATAAGAAAGCATCATTTACGCTCTTGCCTACGTGCGAGAACTGACCGCACGCGAAGTAAAACAATCATAATTTTTGAACCGTTGAATAAATCGAAGTAATAATTTCCAGGAAACTTCTTTATTCCTTTCCGAACAACTTTTGGGCTGGAACTCTTAGCTTGTCCAAAAATTCGCTTGACTCTCCAAGCACTGGACAGTATCAATGTCCAATTTTTGCAACGTAAGGAAAAAAAATTACTACCTTTTTTATATAAATATTTGAACCTTTAACCTGCACAGTTACTCTAAGAACAGTGCAAAACATAATACCTGTCAATTTTCTCACGAAATTCCTAAAATTGAATGACTGAGCGCGAGTTAAAGTCAAAAAGGAACTTAAATATTCGTTTGGTAAAAAAAATAGTTTTTCCATTTATTTCGAAAAATACAAGAGCTACAACTTTTTTACGATAAAAATGGATGCTCAATTAAATTTCTTATTGAAATATATGTTTAAAAAATTGAATTCAAAACATTGTTTACAACCTCTCAGGGGTCAGCAAAACAGAGCCCTTGGATTCTATAACCGGTTACTGCAGCCAGCCTCTTTCCTTCATTACAGTGCGAAATATTTCAAAGAATATGTAGGAATTATATGAATTAATATGCATATGTATTGCACATATTTAAAAAGCCCGAAAAAGTCCTTATTAAAGTTTCGTGATTTTGCAAAAAAATACGCAGTTTTCAAATTTATGAACTGGAAAACTGAATAAGGACCATTTTATTATTTCCCCGCCCAAGTAGAAAAAAAAATTTCATAATGTTTTCACACCTTCAATCAGGGTGTATACTCACCTGAAAAAATTGAAATTTGCAGGACATTTTGTTATACCTGGAAAACCCTGGAAATGTCAGCACATTTTTTTAAAAGTCGTACCATTTTTTCGAGCGTGCTTAAAATTTATTTTCGTAAAATAATATATAAACTTGAGTTTTTACTTTCTATTGAAAATATTTTGTAAATATTTTACAACATAGAAAAAATTCTATTAAAAGGGAACGGATAGAAAATTAAAACAAGTATTTTTTAACATCTGGACGATTATACTCTAGTACTTTAACTGGGCTATATTTGTAGTAGGGCTCAAATCTCTCTAGTAAGCCAGTGTTCAGGGCAATTTGTTGGTGAATGATTCCAGCAAAATAATTATATCTGGGCGTGTATTCTTGCCAGGCAAGCATCGTACAGACATCAATGATGTGCTCGATGTTCTCATTGTGATCTCCACAAAAGCGGCATCTGTCAATCACCGCTACCATACTGAGGATGTGGTTTTTGGTAATTCCTCGTCTTGATTACCCTATCCTGGATGGCAATGACAAATCCTTCCGTCTCCGAAAAGAGTTCAACCCGCCTTAGCCAGAGGTTTGAAGCATCACTATCTACGCAAAGAAGATCTGATGTTTGGGGGTGTTATTTATGCAGCTGTTTACCCCGCCATTGATCAGCAAGGAAATCAACAGCTGCAAGTTTTAAGGGGGTATACAGGTCAGCTCTACAGATGTAGTCGTAGAGTGAGATGTTAGTCCTGTTTTGGAAATACTCGCGCTATTGCGTAACCGGAGAATCACACAAACGACGAACATGGATGACCCCTCTGCCCCCAGGCTTGCATGGAAGAACTATCCTCTCTCCAGCTGTCTTCCCATGGTGATTTGGGTGCTCAGACATTTTAACGCGGATGATTCTGTTGAGCCTCTCGAAGTCAGTCATGCACCAGGCGACCAAAGCAAAGGAGTATGTTAGGAGAGAAATGGCATAGATGTTAGTTGCCTTTGTGATGTTCTTCGCACTGAGGCCAAACGCCAGAATCGGACTAAGGCCACTCGAAAAAGCTCTCTCAAGCATCTTCTTAATTGCAGAGTGGAGCGTAAGCCTCGCCGGCAATATGCCAAGCTACCTGTACGATTTTTCATCAGTCATCGCGAGAGACATCCTGATGTCATAGGAGAACTACAGCAATAGATTAAGTAGGTTGTTCAGTTTCGACTCTGAGCGTGCATGAACCTTTATGTCGTCCATGTATAGGAGGTGAGTGAGTTGAGACTCAGCCAATCCCACCTCAGTTTTGAACCCATAGGACGTGTTGTCGAATGTCCAAATTAGTGGGTTCAATGCTAAACAAAACCATACTACGCTGAATTAATCATCTTGGAAGATTACTCGTTCAAGAAGCAAGGACATGGTATCCCTCGTCACCCTACGACTAAATCACTTAATCCTTTTGCACCATGTGTGCATAGCGTGATCCAAAAATTGGATGACGCGAGGACAGATCTCAAATGTCTAAAGGACCTCAAGTAAATAATCGTGAGGTATTGACGGAAACGCCTGTTGGTAGTCAATGTAAGCCATGTGCAAATTACGCTAGTGGTGTTTCGCGTGCAACACAACCACACTGTCAATCGTGATTTGTTCCTTGCAACCACGGGAGCCTCGACAGCAACCTTTTCGTTCTTCAGAAAGGACGTTGTTCTCCTCACAATATTCATACACGAAGTCAGAAATGATAGCCTTGAGACACTTATAGAGGGTCATGAGGCCGGTTATTCGTCGGTAATCACTAGGACTACCAGCATCTCCCTTTTTGGGTATCATATACGTTACGCCCTTCGTCATAAAAGAGGGCAAGTAATCTGGGCTCTCCAAGATCTTTTGAAGGGCTCCAGCATGGGGGGGTGCAGAACTTCTAGCTATTTGTACCAGAAGCTGTGCATCCGATCCACACCCGGTGCTTTCTAGTTTTTAGCCCTCTTTAGGATGCGAGTTACATCGGAGGTTGAGATGAATAGAGTATTCATCCCAGGGGCAGGCTCCGGCGGCTGAAAGCCTAACGACTATCGACCATGAGACAGTCGCCCTGCTACATCCCCCAAATCCGGCCTTCGCTCGTCCATAGCATCCCATGTCACGGGCATATGAACCTTCTCTTACACTGCATCTGCGGAATGCGCTACAGGTGCTTCTAGTTGTCGTTGCACCTGTTTTTCGATGTTACTTATTTCGACGCTCGGGATGGAGACACACAAAGAGACGAATTATTCGCCCCTTACGGGTCCTCCCGTATTGTTGCCCGAAAGTGACATCTGATCACGTCTCCATTTATTTGCCACGTCCATCTGATCCTTTTTCTGGCGTGCGCACCCTGGAGTCGCTGGCGGAATGCAGTCTCAACCTCATACCTTATTCGGTTTACGGTCCTTCTAGGAAGAAGGTTCTCGTCTATAATTTGAGACCTTCTGTTTTCAAGGTCGTCTTTAGTTACTGTTTCATAATCCAGGAAATTCGATACAAATCTTTGGCGAAAGGCCCCTTCGTCGATAGAAGTTGTGGTCGCTCCCATCTCGGGCTCAAGTTGACAGCACGTCAAGTACTCATCATGATGGGTTTGAAAGTTGATGCGCTGCCGTGGCATTCCTGGGGATGTAGTCGGCTAAAACTCCCAACCGAAACATTCTTCGCAGGCGCAGCTAATGTTCTGCTGTTTACAACTTATTTCCCCCCACCAGCGGCTTGCATGCTGCCACCCCCAGCGGTGGCACCAGGGGCGTCCTGGCGATACTCGGAAACCGACCAAAAACTACACAGATTACGTAACTTCTCCATAATGAATGGGTGTTTGGTGCTCCTCTTAGTCTCTTTACTCTTCATTCTTCGCCTATCTAGCATGGGAAACCCCGTCAGTAGCAGTGCTACCGCCAAAATAGCCGCCAAAGTCATGAGAGGAAAGCTCAAGCCCTACCGCCACGTCAACGCAAGAACACCTTCGGTAGGGTTACTTCTTTTTCAATCTTCTTCTCGGGTGAACCCGGTTTTTCATCATAGCCACGGACTAAGTCAAGTGACTGATGAGATGAAGATGTTATGCATTAACATAATACGATGTCTGAAATCTTCTGCGATGATGTTGTAGGTACAAAATTAGGAACATAGTGTAGTTTGGAGTTCGTCTTTTACCGCTGTTATCCTTACACAGCGGCCGCGAGCATTGGAGTCGACAACAGTCAACTCTGGATGCTTTCTTAGAGCTACCATCTGCCAATCCACAGGTTTTTAGTCACTTGCTTCCTGATGGTCTAGAAAATTTCTCACAATGAGACAGGTGTTCAATGAAACAGCCTTCTGAGCTGCTGCCAGTACCCTACTGACTACTAAATGTTCAAGATGTTCAGTGCACCTTGCGTGCACATTGCCTGTAGCTGAAAGCACAGTAGGATGAATAGATGCATGTCTGACATTCCTCCATATTGTCTTTACTTCATGCCTTAGCTCGCTATACTTATGGATCTTGGTTGTGTAGGTTGAATGCAAATTTCGGTTAAGTGGACAAGCAATGTCGATGATGTAGACTCTTCCACCCTTTTTATCTCGCATCACGATGTCGGGTCGATTGGCTCGGATGTAATGGTCCGTCTGAATAGTAACATCCCAATATAAGATGTAATGTTCGTTTTCTAAAACGAGCATTGGAATGTATCTATAGAAAGGCATCCATACTGTTAAGAATCCTAGGTTTAGGGCAAGTTGTTGATGTATAATGCCCGCCACATCATTATGTCTGTGCGTATATTCTTTTTGAGCCATTACGCGACAACCATCAATAATGTGCTCGATGGATTCGTTGGTATCTCCACATAATCGGCACCGATCAACCACGTCTTGATGTAACACGTGTTTGCGATCATTTCTGGCGCTGAAAACCCGGTCCTGAATCGCAATGACGAATCCTTTTGTTTCTGGATACGAGACGCCTTTTCTCAGCCAAACATTGGATGCCTCACTCTCCACTTCATATTGATCTAATGTTTTGGGGTGTTCGCCGCGGATGACCTTACGTGACAGACGGCACAGTTGGAGATGAAAGTTTCACCTCTGGATAATTATTAGAGCTACCAATCTTTGTAGAATGTTACCAGGAACAGTGTTGACCGGCCAAATTAGGTGATCCCAGAAGAACAGCCATTTGAATCCGGTTTGCGATGGACTGAGCCTGACGCTGGGAAGCCGGGATTTTGTTGAGTTGGCTCACAAATGAAGCTTTCATACCTCCAAGAGAGCCGATTATGAGAACTACAAGATGGACTTTCTAGTCTTGGTACAGCCTGCTCAGCTCGAAAAGAATTATTTGATATTATGCTCGTTTTTCTTCCTCCTTCGCCGTAATATTACCATCGGCTGGTGCCGAGAATTCAACCACGTAAATGATCTTCGTTTTCAGATCTTGGAAGACAACATCAGGCTTTGTAGTACTGATACGTTGAGTGGTGGAGAATCAGAAATTCCAGTAGATCTTACACTGATTATTCTCCACAACGGACTCGAGTTCCCCCTGGGCGTATGGCTAGACGGGCAATAGATCAGCACCATAGAAGTGCCCAACATGGTAATATAACACTTTCATAGCTACATTGTTTCTCTCTATGTACCCGTAGCAGGCATACTTTGAACATCCACTGAGAACATGTCCATGTGTTTCTGGCTCTTGCTTGCACGCTCGGCAGTTTGTATCGCCTACAGGTACATTCATCATGCGCTTGCGGTAAACTAAGGTGTCTCTAACGCCGTCTTGACAGGCAAAAATAAATCCCTTAGTATCCGATCTCAATCCAGCAGACTTGAGAAACATGTTGGACAGACCCATCGATAGCTCTTCTCTACGTATTATCCCGTAGAATTGACAATGAAGGGGCTTGTCAGCATGTTCTCTTAGTAGAAGCAAATGTTCTGCTTCCTGTACATGATTTTTGAGCACCAAAGGTGTTAGTGATGCTAAGCCATATGTAGTGTCGCTGGAACCAAATGGAAGGCCAAGCTCCTCTGCGGCCCTATCTGCGGCACGGTATATTAACGCCGCAGCATTGACGACTTCAGGTTGAAGTACGAGCCGCATAAGAGAATCTGTGCTATTTAGAACTGAGCAGGCTGTAGCCAGAACCGTTTATCGATGAAAACACTCCAAGCTTAGCAAACCTCTACCCCCTTTATCTCGAGGTAGGTACATTCGAGGTACGGAAGATCTAGGATGATGACTGCGATGGATTGTCATCATCTCGCGTGTGCTTCGATCAAGTTGCTTCTACTCACCAACTTTCCATTTTACTGCACCATATGTGAAGAGCAGTATAGGAACGTCCAGCATATTGGTCGCCTGGATCTTATTCTGCCCAGACAATTCGGAAACCCAAATTTTTCTGAGAATTTGGCGATACCCTTTTTCAAGGGCCGTTTCTAATACACGCACATTTTGGATTTCCGCTTGTGGTATTTCAAGATATGTATGTGTTTCTCCATTACCAAGATGTTGAATGGTATTTCCACCTATAAGTTGAATATCCGGATCGTCACGCTATGATGTAGTTTCTTGTATTATTGTTTCTTAGTATTCCTTGGTAAGGATGTTAAGGTCCTTTTTTGAGGAAGCGAAGAGTTTAAAGTCGTCTATGTATAAAAGGTGGTTGACCTTATATTCTCTTCTAATTCACAATCAATGTGATGTAGCTAGTAGTCACTTGTCTTTTGTCAGATGTTATGACAAATCTCGTACGCCACAAGAGTATAAGCTCTGTTATGCATCTCACTATTTTTGGATGCACCTCCAGGCACTCAAGGAGCTGGATAAGCAACTCATGGTTCGTGTTATCGAATTTCTTACGGTAGTCAATCCAAGCCATGGATAGATTGCGTTGATACCTGATCGAGTTCTGGGTAATATACCTGTCCATTAAAATGTTCTCCCTGTAACCTGCCAGCCCTCTCTTCCATCCACATTGTTCAACTATTGCACTCCATACCGGCTCGACAGATGTTAATATCCACTCTTTGAGGATACCAGCGAATAGATTGTAGCTGGTGTTTTAACAAGATATGGCCTGTGTGTCGTTGGACTTGACAAATCTCCGGTCTTAGGAAACAGTACAGTGCGTCCCTCCACTAGCCACTGCGGGATGGGTTGTTTTTCGTTTGAGAAAGTAGTAAATATACGAGCTAGATGTTGGTGCGTAGAAGTGAACTTCTTTTACCAAAAGTTTTTGATTCTATCTGACCCTGTCACTGAAAAATTCTTAGTTCTAGCAGTTCTTTAGCAGTAATTAGTGGACATTCTTCTCTGGCCCTTGTAACACTTGCCTTTGGAAAAAGTTACGAAAGAATGATGAAATATCTGAAGCGTCGGGGGCATAGATTTGTTTAATTAATCTAGAATTTCCGTGTTGTTTATTTAAATAACACGTTTATTCCGTAAAACTGCTCCGATCCAGGTCGCTAATCAATCTCAACAGCAAGCACCCCAAGTGAAGGGCTTCACAAAGTCATTATGTAAAGCTCTCCACTGGGGCCCATTAGTATCCAAGATCTGTTCTTTCAGGTGTCCTTGACTCCTCTGGCACTCTTCATCATGTATTTCTTATAAGCGATTTGTCGAAAAACTTTTCTGTCCTAGCATACCTCTTTAGCTTTCTTCACGTCCATAAATTTCCTTATGCGAGCTCTTGTGTTTATATGATTTTTTATATCTTTTCGATTAAGGGTCTTATTCACACATTCCAACCATTATTCCTCGGTCTGCCGCTGGGTACGCTACTATTTACTTTACCCCGCTATACTTGTTCCGTCAATTATTCTTCATTCAAACTCTCAACATGTCCAAGCCATCTATATGAATTTCTTTCACCCTACTCAAACACTGTCTCTTCTACACCACATTCTTTGAGGATTCTCTCATGACTGACTTTGTCCATTAGTGTTTTACCGCACACATTGCGGAGGTGTTGCATGCCAACCACGTTAATTTTACTCTTAAACTTTTTTTGGTAGGTCCAGATCTAGCTACCGTACAGCACAGTGGGTACAAGCATAAAATTGTACAATCTTCATTTTAGCCTAGCTAACTGTCCGTCTGTCTTTCAGACATTAGTTAATAAACTATTAAAATACACGTACTTATTAACTTGTTCTATCCTCTCATCGTCTAAGGCGATATTGATTATTATTCTCTCGCCCTTTCCTTCAAAAACCATAATTTTTGTTTTATTTACGTTAATTTTAAGACCCACGTTCTTCTAGCTAGTAATCACTCTGCTCAACATTCTCTGCAAGCCTTTTATTGACTCTGCCATAACAACCTTGTCATCTGCAAACGCTAACCCACGCAGCTTCACGGCCTCGAGATCCACGCAGGTCTTTTCTTGTGTTATCTTCATCACCTTAATAATAAGTATTTTGAAATATATGTTTCTTACGTACTTAGCAAGCTGATACCTTTGTAATTGTCTATATCATATACGATTTCAACCTTTTTATTTCCAATTCCGACAGACTCTGTATTATTTCCCTTCATGTTGTCCTTGCACACTTGCCACTAAAATCATTTTTTATTTCCTTAGAAAGCATTTTACATTTTCTTCTCTTCTTCTGCTTTGATTTTATCCCTGCTTTCTTTACCTAGTATTTTTACTTTTCTGTTTTTGCCCCTATAATCATTTTCTAGTCTAATTCTCTCGTCATCGCTAAGGCCTCCCAAGTTGTTCTATCTATGCGTTCGTGTAACTTATTCTGAAATTCTACTCGCACGTCTGTTTTGTCTTTTTCGTTCTATTTCTCCTCCATCCTTGACCTACGTTCATTTTTGAAATTAAGAGATAATGATATGTTTGAGATTTAGAATCCCTCATAACCTTTATATCTTTTACTAGCTCTTTCAGTCTTTCATCCGCAACAACATAGTTAATCATACTGTGGCTATTGCCTCTGCGCAAGATGTACAAGTAGATCATTTTGTGTCTAAAACAAGTATTTGTTATAAACAAGCCTTTTTCCAAGCATAATCTAAACAATCTGCCTTTTTTACCATTTGCTTTTAGACTCCAACCCATCCATTTATGTCTTCCAGTAAAATGATTCTTTCTTCAGGATCAAAAGTGCCTATGATATCATTTAAAGTGTCATAGAAGGCGACTTTTAACGCATTCCTTTCACCATCAACTGAGGCGTAATATGCTATGATAAATAGTCTTCTGATTCCCACTTTTATTCTAACCCACAACAATCTGGCAGATACAAAATTTATGTTTTCTTCTTGTTTCAGGTACACATGAAATATCTAGATTCCTTACGTGCATTGTTCCTCGTAATTGTCTTTCCTTAACATCATTCACCCCTATAGCCTTCCAAAATCCCAGTCTCCATGCATAGCCTGAAACTTTACATTTGCCTTTATCCGATGCATGCCTTCCGTCAACTAATTTTTATCATTATTGTTGGGTTCAGAAAACAAGAGCCCCTGACGCTTGACTAATCCCGTTGCGTCCCCTTGTAGGCCTGAGCGTGACATCAAAGCCCTCTCCATACGGCGAGTACCGCAGCCACGCTATTGGCCGATATGTCTGACTCACTCATCATCCTTTCCTCACAAAACATTAGAGGGGTCTATCCGCGAGCCCTACATTATGCCTGTTCGTGTCCATAAACATTTCTTTTAGAACCTTGACATCGTTCCTCCTGAGCTTGAGTATTTTCTTCGCTCGATGAGGGTTTAAATTTAAACCCATGACTATTTTGGCCTGTCTGCAGCCAGTGGCCATCCCGCTCTCCTTTTGATATTCCTCGGTCAGCTAAGTGTTGATTTCTTCAGTGACTGACCTACTGGAAATACCTACAACTCCTTCGGGACCAGTGGAGTTTTCTCTTTCTGCTAGTTTTTCGAGCCTGTCTGAGATATCATTGCCTTTGATGCCAAAGTAGAGTCACTCGGTTTTCCGTCGCTAGATTGTTCTGTGCCTCAAAGCACTCACATACTGGTAGCGACGTAGTCGTTTTTCCATTCAGGGCCATTATAGCAGCCCTGATGTGTGAGCAGATACAAATGTTTCTTTTGTTGCCATACTCCTGTGCGTTGTAGGCAACCTAGAGTACGGCCATAATCTTTGATTGTAGGACTGCGGCATAAGACCTATCGAGATCGAGAGCAAAGGCGTTTTGTCCCTGAGCATGTTCAGTGTCGGTCTACTCGCGATATGGTTTGGGATCCGCACATCCATCGAGATCGTTTCCGCCGTTTACCACATTTAATCTCCAGGCTGCCTCCATTGCCACAGCCTTGATGGTGAGATAAGGGGACTTCGACCCTGTTAGTGCCCCTAATGCTACCGCGGGCACCAGTGACGCCTCTTAGAACCACTCCCCTAATTCTTTCCAGACAAGACTTCACAGTGGAAAGTTCGACCCTTCTTCACCAGATCACCGCCGCATAAGGTAGCCTGGGGCGCAGGATCGCTGTGTAGATCCATATAAGTATCTCCGGTTTCAAGGCCCAGCTTTTCCGTACGGCTCACCTACAGAGCCATTGGATCGCTACGAGCTTTTTGCACTTATTTTCCAGGTGCTCGTTCTTTGATTTCCAGTCGTCGTCCTCCCCATTTGAGTGTACTCGTGGTTCCCTACTTGTACCGTCAGATGATTACAACCGCGTCCGTCTTACTTGGATTGATCGATAATCCGATTATCCGCGTAGACTATAACGTGGTAGCCTTGACTTCCTTGCAGGGGCGATAAAACGCCTCGCTGCGCACATCATGAATCAACAATTCCACATAAAGTGATATCACCCTTAGTCGTTATTAGGTTCCTATTGCCCAATATGTGGCAGGTCTATTCCACGACTGCAGTTCGCACACCGGTTGTGCAATCATGGCCGCCCTGATGACCTCTCTAGAGGTGTAGTTGAAGGCTCTCCTCCGATATCCATAAACGTTCCAATCGCGAAGCATTTCGGCTTTAATTGTCCTTCGATTAGGTTTACTGCTTTGCTTAGGGCCGCTTGGTCGAGTGACAAGACTTTTAGGCGTGTTGCTCCTTGTAAAGTGGCCTATTTTATAAGACCTTGTCGCGGATACATCTATCCATAAGTCTTCTCACCGTTTTTAGTAGGAAAGATATGAGGCTGACGGGACGGAAATCCTTGGGCGAAGTTAAACCGATCCTGCCTGCTTTCGGAATGAAGACTATTCGCGTACCTTTCCATGCCGTCGGGACACATCGCAGTGTCAGACTAGCCCTAGCAAGTCTCACGAGCGGCCCTATGACGGTCTCCACCCTTCCGTAAAAAGACCAGGTTATGCCATCCAGCCCAAAGGACTTGTATGGGCGGAAAGAGTTCAGGGCCCACCCGACCCTGGAGAAAGTAACAATCTCGTGGTCTAGCCGCCGTTTCGGGCCCAGTTGAGTAACAGGCGCCTTTGGTTGCCTCAAAGGTGTCGCCAAAATTTCTCCGGACATTATGAAGCCCGAAAAATTTGCCTTTATCAGATGAGCAAAGTTTTCCTCACCCGACACTGAGTATCCTCCGTAGGGCAATTTTAGAGTGCCGAGAATAGCATCCGGATTTCGAGAGAGCAGCTTGTCCAGTCTAGTCGACTCTGCCCCTTTTTCGATGTCTGTTCAAATGTTAGTCTAGATTTCTTGCTTGGCCTTACGTATTGCACCCCTGCATTCATCCCTCATCGTGGTAAACGAGGTTCATAGTTCATCTGTTTTGCCAGTTCTGGCACGTCTAAACCTTTCACAAGTTTTACTGCGAAGCTCTTCGAGATTTTCGTTCCACCAGTGTGTCTCTCTAGCCTTTCGGACTCTTATGGGTCGACAGTTACTTTCATAAGTAGACTTAATGGCCTCCGTGAAAATATTGACTGCCATCTCCAGTGTGTCCAAGTCTCTAATTCAACTAGGCACCTCTAAAAGTGCACTCTCAAGTTCCGTAGAATACTGGTCCAAGTCCATTCTTCTTGGATTTCTGGCCCATTTAGGACAAAAACAAAAACGAGCCCCTTCCCCTGATTTCCTCACGGTATCTCGAACTAACCAAGGATCCTGGATCAGTAAAATACCTGTATGCCTCGTAGCCATGCTCCTCTGCAGAACGGCAGAGGCGCCTTTTCTGTGCTGCAAGGTAATTTGGGTATTGGTTAGGGCTGGAGCAGTAATTTAGGTCTGCCCGCGAAAGTTGACCTATCCAAGGTGGTAGTCGAGCCTGTTGTTGAGGACCGCAAGAGCCCTTGTCAGGGATTCAGGAATTTGCACAACAAGGAGTTGTTTGCGACCTCCCGTTGTGTCACCTTCCTGAAGCCGATCGCGCCTAACGATTCGCCAGGACGATGTCTTTAGTGAGGTGTTGAATTCCTCGAACCGCCAAAGGATCACAGACGGATCTATCAGCTTACCTGGGACCCACATCGTAGCCCTCAACATCCTTTGGAGCAATTCAACCCTACCCACTTCGAGGACTGCACCTTCCCGGGACCTTATCTCGGCACTGTATTTTGCAGCCAATCTTCAGCCGCTGGGTTGGCTGCAACAAATGCGAAGACCCCTAGCCTCTAGAAGCAGGTCTAGAATGTTGGCCACTAATTTGGGGACACTCTTTCGAGCGCCCTTCAGGTGGCCTCCCTGAAGAGCTGAAACTGCTCCACAGTAAGCACCGAGTCCGGGTAGCTCATATCCGCCATAATCAAAGTCAGGGGGTTAGTCCTCTGGGCATCTGTCAGTACAGCCCCAACGACTCCCTGTTCACTGACTGCTGGGCTGGCGTGTGCCTCTTTGCAAGCTTAGCCCCCCCGGTCGCGTGTCCTCTGAACGAGTCCTCTTTGGGGGGGGGGGGGTATTGGCGCTCCCATTTTCATAGTCTCATTCAGAGGGACCGTCAATCCCTCAGCTCCCGAAAGAGCTGGGGGCACAGCCACCGCCTGAGTTTAGCTAGCCGGAGAGACAGATTGAGAGAAAGGGTTTATGTTAGACCCATTCTAGCCTAATTTCTCTGCCCCCTCTCCACCTCTCTTCCTCCTTCTTTCTTTAAATTTTATTTTGAGTGATTCATTCTGATCCCACGAGAAGCTAGGAAAATAAAAGGTCCGCCGTTGCAGAGCGCCGCGTGCAAGGGTAGGACTGTTCACTCGGGGAGGTCGTCCGGTGTCCCCGATTGGCCGTCAGCAGACATTCGTACCCCTATGTACCAAAGTGCTACGGACACAGTCACTCTAAGCCCATGGCTTATGGGGGTGGCCACATTGAGTGGGACACTCAATGCTGTTTCTTGGTCGCTATGCACTCATACATGCCAGGAGAGCCCGTTTGCAGGGATCCTTTCATTTCATCCAGGAGAGCCCGTTCATAGAGATCCTTTCATACATATCCATTCAGGCCGAGGTTTTTCCCTACCATTTTGATGCGAGAAACGTATTTTGCAAGTAAAAATAATTTCCAAAGTGATTAGCCGGTCGTCGTAAGGTGGAGAGTCCAGTTGTAACGTCAATACCGCCAGACTTTGGTCCATGGCGGGGTGGAGTATAGGGACAGAACTAGAACCAGAAGAGTCATTGTTGGGTTGTGTTGTATACTGAGAAAGGCACCAGCCTTCAGCAGATTAGCAATAAAAGAGAGGATGTGTACATTTCTCCAAAGTTTCCTCTGGCCGTAAACCTCGATATCTTGGAAACTAAGGAAACTATCTTAACTAACACTAAGATCAAAAGAAAAAATGCGCACTTATGTATTTTGATATACTCTCACTATATAGAGACCCAGTCCGATCAGCGGCCCGCATCTTACGACCGTTATGTACCTTTGTTGATGAGCGCGTATCTAAAGTATACCGTGAATTTCTTTTCAGTAACTTTCATGATAACAATTAGGCTTTCAGCTTCTAGGCATAAATTAGTAATTTAATTGAAATTCAATTGATTGAGTGTACCCATCTTATACTTTTTCAATTATAAAAAAAGCATGAAATCCCGCCAAAAATATCTGTGATACAAAAGATCTGCCAAGTACAACTATGCGACTTTATGAAATCAAAGTTACTTGGCCAACTTTGATTTAATAAATTCATAATAAAATATATCATGAAACTTTTTTATGAAGTGCCCTATAGAGAATTTTTCGATAAATTTTAAAAAGTCATATGTATATTAGACATTATACAACTTTGCGGGATTGAATTTTGTAAGCCAAATTATTTTAATAAAAAATTGCTGGGTATGGGACATATATGGCATAATATAATTTTGCTAAGTTGTATAATGTCTAATGTGACTTTTTGAAATTTATTTAAATATTTCTGTAGGGCGCTTTATTCTCTTCATCGCCAGCTAATTTCAGTTCTTCGAGTGCTGACGGGAAAAAAATGGTACCAAATGCATGGAACAACATTTTATTTTTGTAATATCTCCGTAATAAATAATTATTATTATCATTTTATTATTTCATTAAATAGTTCTTAAAAAATAAACTCTAATTTCCAAATACACTAAAAAAAGAAAAAATTAGTTTTTACAAAGATATTAACAAAATAGGGCAAAAATGGAAAAAATCCCATGAATTTGGTCGATTGTTTTCTCCTTAGCACTCAACGAAGTAAAATTAGCTGGTGGTTAAGTAAAAATACCTAATTACTTGGTCAACTTTCTAGCCGATCTCATGTTCCAAAAACTTCTATCAGAATTAACGCGTATAAAATTTGCTGCAAAACAAGTCTGAGCGCGCCTAGGGCACCCGTCTATTGAATCTCGCGCTACAATCTGAGATTATGGACATACTCCAGTGCGCCTACAAGGCAAAAGAGTATAACAACAAAAGAAAAATCCCTATCTGCTCAGACAGCAGGGCTGCTATATTGTCCTTGAATGGAACAAGGACCACGTCGCTATTAGTATGGGAATGCTTTAAGCCACTAAATATGTTAGCGACGGAAAACCGAGTCACTCTGCTATCGATCCCTGGACACAGCAGTGCCAAGGGCAATGAGATATCGGATAGGCTAGCCAAACTAGCAGCAAGAAGAAATTTTACTGGACCCAAACCAGTTGTGGGTATTTCCAGCAGGTTAGTCACTAAATAAATTAACAGTTGGCTGACTGAGGAACATCAGAATGAGTGAGATTTGGTCTCTGGTTGCAGATAGCCCAAAACACTCTTGGGCTCAAAGCTTGACTCTAACCGGGCAAGGGAAATACTCAAACTCGGGAAGAACGAAATCAAAGTCCTAACAGAAATGTTCATAGAACATGGGAACCTCGGATATCACAGACATAAGATAGGGCTTGCGGAAGGTCCCCTCTGTCGCCTGTGCAGAAAGGATAATGAGACAGCTACTCACATCCTTTGTCACTGCCCTGCGATTGCGGGGAAACCTCTAACACTCACAGGAAATTACTGCATCAGTGAGTCAGAGATATCAGCCAATAGCGTGGCTGCGGTCCTCTCCCTATGGAGAGGGCTTTGGAGTCACGCTTAGGCTCACAAGGGGATGCAACGGGATTACCCAAGCGTCAGGGGCTGTTACGGTCTCAACCCAGAACTAATAATAATACCCTCAAAAAAGTATCATTTCAATAAATTTATATTATTACAATTCATGATATGCATTGATATTGAAACAAATGTATTTTTATTGTCTTATTTTTAAAATTGAAAAAAGTGCGCATTCTATAAAAAAAACAATTTCATTAATTAAAATTTTATTGCACCTTGTGTCGTTTTTCCATAAAATTAATATAATTAATTATTATATAATATAATTATCCAAAACGTGAACCATAAAAAATTTGTAGATCTTTCTCGGTGAACAACTTTTGTCTATTAATTTTTGTTCTTACCTTGTATCGTTTCTAACAATACTTTAAAAAAGTTTCACTGTTTTTTCACAATTAAAAAAAAAACTACGCATCCTGCTAAAAAGTGATTAATAACAAATTTATAGATCTTTTTTGGGTGAATAACTTTTGTCCATCAATTTTTTTCGTACCTTTCGTCGTTTTTCCACAAACTTAATTTTTTTATTCTTAATGTTATTTTTCACGATTAAATGAAAACTACCTATCCTACTATTAAAAAATGATTGATGAAAAATTTGTAGCTCTTCTTTCAGTTAACAAATGTTCTCTATTTTTTTCTTAGCTTGTGTCGTTTGTCTAAAAATTAAATGTTTTTTTTTAATGCAACTCACAAGTTCTAATTAATAGAATTTTATTTGACATTTAGAGATTCCCCGTATATTCGTAGATTTAATTTTATAAGGTCAGAAATCGCGGCTGTGGTTCGGAAACTCCATGACTAGGGCTCGATTTAAGGTTTATAATTTTTAGGACTTATTCTGTTCGTTTTTTTTATTCTTTTTTTTGTAACGATTCGGACTCGTCGAGACATCGCGGGACATCGAGGGACTTTTTTCGACTTCGAAACTCAAATGGGACGCCACTCGAGATTCTTGGAACGTCTAGATTCCATCGACACATGTTTCAAGCCGTTTAAATTCTCCCGCCTTTTCTATCTACTATCGTCTGCCAGAATCAAAGGAGCTGTGGATCGAAAAATTACGTTGTGTTACGAAAAATCTGGAACGACTCCTCTACCTGGCGTAGAACCTTTTTGGAAACTTCACGATGAGAAATTTCTTCGTCAATTCCCAACATGACTAGGGAATCTCAATGCGCAATGCCCTCTTCAAGTAATTTCGAGCTCTAGGAGGTGATCAAATGGGTGGATTGGATAGTAAGGACAAAGAAATAACAACACTGGATCAATTCTGGCGATAATAGAAAGAAGGAATGATGAAAACCAAAAATAACAGGGTACCGAGCTCCATTTATTCACACGGCCCTGGAATGTAAACCCAACAGCCCGTCACCGCAGCGGCCTTACCACCAATAGGAACGCCGGAAAGAAGGAGGAGAAGGAACGCTGAGACCGAGTCCTGGACCGTCGCCGCTACGTTCGTTCTTCTCTGCCGACCACAGCCGTGTCGAGTCAAGTAGTATATTCCTGACGTTTTCTCGTGTTCGCAAAGTGTTCACTATCGAGAAGTTTCCTGGAAATTTAGTCAAGACGCACTCAGCAACTCCTCATCCCAAGAAAGTTCATCAACAACGTTCCGGAACTGTACGGGTAAGGCCAACTCTTATTTTTTGAGTGAAATAAACTACGCTGGACACGTGGCCACAATGGATCAATTCTATTAATTTCAATATTTTAATTGCTGTCGAGAAAATGGCGTCGCACGTGGTCGAGGCGGAGGATCTTTAATTAGGCCTTCCTTTTCATTTAATATTTATTTTAAGTGAAGTGATTATAAATACTTTTTTTCTGAAATGTCTCCCCAATGGTGAATTTTTTTGTCCAACTAGTGAACTGAGCCCCCAGTCGAGTATTGCCCCATAATGTATGACCCTCAAACTGTACCCCCGTTGTGCAGTTCGAATAACTTTATTTGATCATGTAATGGAGTCCCAAATTGAGTTTTATCCCAAAATCCAATTTTCAATCAATGAGCCTCCTTTCATGTGCTAACCTCAAAATGTGCAATTTTATTGAACTGAGCCCCCCTTTGAGTTTTGCACCAAATGTGCGTTAACGACAAAAAGATGTACCCCAATTTTATAGTGTCAAAGACTCATGAATCGAGTTCCTTACGGATGTCATTCAGTCAAGGACTTTCTCCTTACCCCACCCCCTTTTTATGATTGAGATTTACGGAAACTTTGAGCGCCGAGAATTGTGGATAAATTTTGAGTGTACTATTGATCTGCATTAAGATTGTTCCTTTCTTTTGTGGAATGATTTTGTCGGATTAATTTAAGTTACGGTTAGGCGAGCTAGGCGTAATTTTTTTAGAACCTTAAAATCTTAAGGTGGAATATCATGAAGTGAATTATTAGAATTATTGTTGAGATTCAGAAGTCTAGGTTATGTGATATTTTGTGATAATCTTGAGTTTAGTTAGAGATTTGAGTTTGGCTATTACTAATCGAATAAATTAGGCTATGACTAGTCATAGTTAGGCTATAGTCAGTTTCGAGGTTAGGTTTCAATGATGACTAGACTTCCAAAATTAACATGGTGAATTATTATTAATTTGATTTTTGTTAAAGAATTTTAGTTCAAATCATCACGGAATATTTGTGAATGATTATTTTGAGTTTTCTTGAAGCAATTAAATTGAGTTTTTCTGAAAGTTCTTTTAGCGAGTATTGTATGGTTCCTAGGCTACGCACGTCTCCAGCAAAACGTTAAGCATCCCTAATCATCATTGCTAAATAGGATTCTAGATGCTGCCAATATAGGTAAACAGGTAAACCCCAATAAACAACCACAAATCATTTAATGTCTTTTATGTGTTGCAAATATTTTACTACTCATGTTTCACAAAACCTTTAGAAAACAAGAGAACTTTATACAAATTCCTGTTTTTTAACTGTGATGAACAGTTTCGAGGTCACAATTTTCTCATGGTTTTCTGGAACCATGAGAATCATCTTTCCGTAAGATGAAGGTTTCCTACCCTCATCATTCTCTTCTTAATTCCAATTTTGCAAAAAAAAAACTTTTAAAAAATTCTACTTTTTTAATTGTTAATAACAATTTCGAGGTCACTATTCTTTTATCGTTTCCCCAAACCATAAAAACCATCCCCCGAGCGATTGGTGCAGTGCGCTATAGCTATATATACTATACTGCTCTCGCAATATACATCCCCTTGACCTAAGGCCTTTCAGGAATTTTCGCTGATGGCGCGGGGTCCAAGAAGGCGGGAGAGATGACCTGCGAGATCAGCGGAGTTACGCAGTACGGTAGCCACAAAGTGGGCAGTGCGCGGGTACTCACGTGCATGTTTCGCTCAATTGTATGTATTCCTACTATAAATAGTTCATACGAACCTGACTTGTTTACGTTTGAGAGACTCGCGAGTTAGACAAAGACCATTCAGGCCAAGCCCGAAACCGACTATAACTAGCAAAAAAAGTGTGTTGGCATATAGGCACTTGGGAATACCACACTATTTCTGCCCTCACAGCAGTTTTTTTTTTCAAGCGAGTTAATAATCTGAGCGTTTAGCGTTCGGCTGTTTGAATAAGCGCGCGATATATATCTTTAAAATAACCCTGCTTCGTTTCGACTGGACGTTGGAACTTTATCTGCGCTCACGAAAGCATGTTTTGAATTTTAGGCGACATCTCGAGCGTTTAGCGTTCGGCCGGTTAGACAAGCGCGCGATGTATATCATTGTAATATGCACCGTTTCCAACGGTATAGCAGTTACGTTTTGTTCAATTAAAATGTTGAGCGCCTACCGTTCGGCTGCTTTAAGAAGCGCGCGATATATATCTTTAAAATATCCTTGCTTTGTTAGCAATACATATATATATATATATATATATATATATATATATATATATATATATATATATTTAATATTAACGTAATATTGCAAGTCTTCCTTTCAAGAATGACTAAGGTCTATAATTTCAATTCCTTCATTAAATTTTTCCCAGTGCAATACTAGGGGAGACCGGGGCGAGATGAGCGCATGGGAGTCAAATAAGACACTGAATTTTCTCTCAAAACATGTGGTTTTCATTACTGTTATTTTCAGGAATAACAGCAATAACGATATTGAATATCTTGAAATCATAATAAAATTAAATAAATTATAGATTAAAACGATTAAAATTTCAACACCTAAATCCTGTTATTCTGTGGTATTTTAAAATCGAAATAAATGTTTGAAAATAACAAGTAATATTTTCAATGTAAGGTTTTTTGTAAAGTTTATTTATCGAACCTTAATGTGCTACTGCATTTATATATACTTATTTAATAAAAACCACTAATATTTAAGTTTTGATTAAAATTGTGATATGGGACCGAAAAGTTTCAAGTGCAGAGTTCAAAAATATAAAATGTTGAAACGATGACAACTTATAGAAGAAAAACTGACAGCCAGTCATTATCAGGAGAGCCTATAGCTCCGGCTGTAAAATCTGTCTTGCAAAATAATTCTAGTGTTAGAGCAGCTGCAATTACTCACTTAGTTCTAAGAGCAACTTCAACTCGTGAAGTTATAAAATGTTGGAAAAAATATATTTCGGTGGAAAATTCTTGCAAAAAATGAGTGATACAAGTATACGTACACATAATTGATAAAATGAGTGATATCTATTAAATGATAAGTCTCCGTTGTTATACAATTTAAAGGTTAATTTTATTAATAAATTTTAGATGTTTTTTTAGTTGTTTTTTTCAGGTTATTCAAGATGAAAATTTCATTTTTATTTACACGGATGATTTGCAGAAATCTTCTAGAATTCATATTTGCAATTATTCCTTTAAATTTGGCAGAAAAAAGCTTAAGACCTTGACAAGACTTTTAGATTTCAGGGATGTTACGAGGTTACAATTGCTATTTTATGTACAACTGAATAAAATAATTGTGTTCAACTGATCCTTAATTGCATTTATACTAACAAGTATTTATAAACCCGGTCCCCTACATAATAAGACTTAATTATACTTTAAAAAAAGGTTTTTTGTATATTTTATAGAACATTCAATTTCACATTTAAGAAAACTACTATAGATTGCAAATGTTTCACTGAAAATTATAACTGTGCTCATCTCGCCCCGGTCTCCCCTATTTATTCCGAATTATCAAGTGAAAATTGCATCATGAACTTGTAAAATCTTCGAAGTAAGTCAAGGCAGAAGTGACAAAAAGATTCTATTAGAACGATTTGAATCCATACTTAGGTTCCTTTAGAAACCATTTATCATTTTGGGTTGCTTTTCAGCAAGAGACGTTCCTTTTCGTTGCAGCTCCTTTGAAACCAGAAATCGATTCTAATATGTAGAAACCCCAGTTTTTTCTGTGTCTCCATTACAGTCAATTACATAAGTGCCTTAATCTATTTATTCTAATTTAAATATATAACTTTAATTCTAATTTCTCGGCTATTTGCTACTATTTACAGATTAAATAGCCATCTAACTAATAAAAAGTACAAAATCTATTAAGTTATACAAACACTGCTTGATATGCGTAAGGTGAAAAGAACAATATGACAGACTGATAACTTAATATGACAGATTAACGCAAGGTACGAGGGACAGTCAAATATAAACCGGATTTTTTAAATAACTTTTTATTAAATGAAAAATTTTACAAAGTCCAAATTATTATTTTTTACATACGTTCCACTTCAATTAAAGTATTTTTCCATCAGATTGGTACCTTCTGAATTTCAGTATCATAGAAACACTGACCTCCTAACGCCTCTTTCAGTGGTAGTCAGAAAGTGAGAGATCAGAGATATAGGCAGGCTGAGGCGCAAGTTCCTGAACGAAGGAGAAGGGAGAGGCCTACGCAATACTGAGCAAGTCGGAAATAACCCAGCTTCATTCTCCAATTGGTCCCAAGTCAATACGGTC
>CAKNYM010050058.1:111611-126326 GCA_932195095.1 Andricus curvator
GACCGTATTGACTTGGGACCAATTGGAGAATGAAGCTGGGTTATTTCAGACTTGCACAGTTGTCCAAGTGACAACTGTGCACGCCGAAATTTCCACGTGCAGAGATAGGCTCCTGTGGGCTTGGACGTGCACAGATTTCAGTTGCCCAACTGCGCACGTGCACAGATGTCACTTGCCCAACTGTGCACGTGCACAGATGTCCCTTGCCTAACTGTGCACGTGCACAGATGGAACTTGCCTAACTGTGCACGTGCACAGATGTCACTTGCCCACCTGTGCACGTTTATGTCCGTACGTAAGGGTTGATACGAGGGTGGTCCTTTATATCTACGTATAATTATACGCCCTTACCTACGACTCGTTACAAAAACATTGCGCTCGTTTCAAAAAGGCCGTCAGTCCGCATTAGTCACGAAATGTACTTTTCAATACTTTTATCTTATTAAGCTTCTTTGAGTCTCCCAGTATGTCTAACTACTAACTACCGTGCCTACTCGGTAGCTATTTATTTTTTTCAAGTTAATTATCTGTCTTTGATTTCACAAAATCGTTTATTCATTTGATGTATTTTCTTATGATGTAACAAAAAGTGAATTTGAAAACAAAATTTTCAATAACTTTTATCAAAATGTCACTTTTTTTATGTGATGATGTGTAATGACGGGTTAAACATTTGTCTTAGTCATTGGTTAGTGAAATATGAAGGTTTATTTATTTGTGTGGTACACATTTTTTTTCAAATTTTCTTGGTCTCACCCCCCAGATTTCTTCGAATGCCAAAAAAAGTGAGGACGTATTTTTTTTTAATTTTAAAATCTATTGATTTCCAAGGGTTATTCAAAGCCCATAAAGTTTGGAAAAAAGGCCTTTTTGGAAATTTGTGATAGAATCGTTAATATCATATCATCTTACTGCATCTGGCATGATTTTCTTGAAAATTATTTGCTGAATACTTTTTAAATTCAATCCCCATAAGCAATTTTTATAGGTTCTCGAAAAAAACTCCATAAGTGCAAAAATGAGGTATTATGTCCCGCGTAAAAAAAAGATCCCTTGCTCAAGCATGGGTCAAATATGTTTACAGTTCGATGGATTCCAGAGTTTAACTTGTATAAAAACAACTAAAACCTTACTAATTCTCTCTATTTATCATTTCACATAAATTGACCTAGTTTTAAGTGCTTTTTCGAACCAAAATTCATGATTGGTTCCAAATATCAAAACTGTACCCATCACTCCAAAGGTAAAGTTTCAGAAACCTATTAAAATTGGTTTGAATCGATATTTCCTAGTTGAATAATATTTTGCAGCCTAAAGTTTGATTGTTAGATAATAAATTTTCTTAGCCTATAGCCAGAAAATTTATAATTTTAAAGAACAAATTGGAGACAGAGTTTCGACATGTGCAAAATTTTGAAAATCCCGTGAGCCTGGGGCCGACGCGAAAACGCGAAAAACTAGGCCGAAACTACCCAATGTCACCTTACACAAACTCACTTTTGACGAATTCATAGAATTCAAGGAATTCATGGATTTCCATGAATTCGTAAAATTCGAGGAATCCATTTCATTCAAAAAATGCATAGAATTAAAGGAATACAGAGAATTCAAGCAATTCAGAGCATTCAAGGGAATCAGAAAATACAAGGCATTCAGCAAATTCAAGGAATTGAGAGAATTCATAGAATTCAGGGAATTCAACGAATCCAAGGAATTCAAGAAATTCAATATTGGTTCTTCAATATTGTTCTTGTGCATTTCAATTATGGCAGATGGAAGCAGGAGGTTCTCAACAAACGCGCAGCTTTTAAAGAGTTGAACCTTTCTGTCACACTTGACAGATCATCCGAGAAAATACAAGAAAGGAAAGCCCGATAACATACTGCCACCAAGCTAAAAATGCGGGATTAATGTAGTTATTTACTACAAGAAACTAACCTAGAAACACTACTCGAATCGGGTAGTGTCACGCCTACCCTGAAAGGGAAATGGCTTAATGGTATACACAACGAATTCAAGGAATTCAACGAATTCAAGGAATTATGAGAATTCCAGGAATGAAAACCATTCTGTAAATTCTAAGGATTTTGAATTCTTTGTATTCATAGATTTCTTGGAATGCCTGGCATTCTCTGAATTCCTTAAATTCTCTTAATACCCTCAATTCTCAAAATTTCTTAAAATCTATGAATTCCTTGAATGCCTTCAATTCTCTAAATTCCTTCAATTCTCTAAATTCTTTGGATTCTCTGAATTCCGTGAATTCCATGAGTTCCATGAATTGCGTGAATTCCATGAATTCAGTGAATTCCATAAATTTCATGAATTCCGCAAATTCCTTGAATTCCTTAAATTCCGTGAATTCCATTAATTCCGCGAATTCCGTGAATTCCGTGAATCCCATGTATACCATACCATTAAGCCATTTCCCTTTCAGGGTAGGCGTGACACTACCCAATTCGGGTAGTGTTTCTAGGTGGATAGTTTTCTTGTAGTTATAAATAACTACAAGTTTGGGCTCACCAGACCCATAATATGCCAACAGCACACAGTATTCTCGAATGGTCACCCATCCAAGTACTAACCGCGCCCAACGCTGCTTAACTTAACTTCACTTAACTTCAAATTTCATGAATTCCGCGAATTCCTTGAATTCCGTGAATTCGATTAACTCCGTGAATCCCTTGTGCACAATTTTCGACTTATTAACGCTACAATACATGTATTGGAATGCTCGACGGTGACTTCACGATTTACAGCACTTACAATACATGTATTGCAATTTCGTCATTCCAAGAACGTGTTTGCAATTTTACCTTACTCTCGTATTGTAGAAGTGTTGGAGAATTCCAAAAATTTTCAACAGTGTAGGGCTTATTATGATGTGAGTATTAAAACTATCTGTGAATTCGATTTTGGGCGTTTTACCGGAGTCTACATTTGTTGGGGCTCATATCATGAGCACTCTGCTTTCTCGTCATGATGAAATAGCAAATAGATAATTTGCTTCCTCAAAGAAGAAGGATTAATTATTTTAATTAAATTGTAAATCTCAATTTTTCCAATATTATAACCCTCGTATAAACCCTTATGTGAGGACATAAACGTGCACAGTTGGGCAAGTTCCATCTGTGCACGTGTACAGTTGGGCAAGTGACATCTGTGCACGTGCACAGTTGGGCAAGTGATATATGTGCACGTGCACAGTTCGGAAAGTGACATCTGTGCACGTCCAAGTCCACATGAGCCCATCTGTGCACGTCTAAATTTCTACATGCACAGATGTTACTTGGACAACTGTGCACGTCTAAATTCCGACGTGCACAGTTGTCACTTGTACAACTGTGTACGTGCACAGATGGACGTGCACAGTTCCGTCCGGCCATCGACGTGCACAGTTGGGCACGTGCAAAGTTGCTACGTGCAAAGTTGTCCGTCACCCAAGCGCATCATCTAGTGATGCATGTCGATCATTTTTGGACAAAATCGAGATTTGCTTGAAACATAGTTAGATGGAACTGTAATGTAATGGAGATCAAGAATTTGCAATGAAAAAAGTCGATCGAGACGAGACGAGACGATCATTTCGACTGAGTGATCGTTTGTGTCGATGTGATGAGTATGGTGTTCAAGGTTTTAATTTAATCTGACGAGATTTTTGAAAAATTTTTAAATGATCGACATGCATCACTAAATTCATCTTTTGATGCAGTACACCATATGCAAGGAAAACTGCTTGCGTGCGGCATGATGCCCGTTAATACGTTGGAAAGTTTTTAATGAGTTGCTATTGTACCTTTTAAATCCTTCAATTTTAAGAGTGACCACATCATATTTCTCTTCTGTCTGTGCCACTATCCCAAGCAGTAGTAATTTCTTGACGCCAGAATCCTTAAAGTTTTTTGCGACAACGCCTTCGGTATACTTCTGTCGACCTTCTACATTTGCAAGTTCTGACTCATCCAAAGATTGCATCGAAAGGCAAACTTTCAAAAAATTTCCGCCACTATCTATTCCGAATTTCAAGTGCATTTCATGAACTTCCCTTTTTTCTTCAACAAACTGAAATAATCCTTTTACATAATTGCACAATATTAAAGTTTCTGCAGTAGTTGCAGTATCGTTATTTTTAGTGTTAATCACATTACACTCTTTCATACTGAAATACAAATCAAGAGAATGGTTCAAAGTTTTTAATTTTTGTTTTAAATCTGGTTGAAATAATTTTCTGTCATTCGTAGCGACGCGAAGAGCTGCTGTAATACCATGTACTTGATTCTTTGAAAGCCCATAACTTGTTCCAATTTTTAAGACATCCTCAGCAGAAACACGCTTCCGTTTTTTGCTTTCTGATTGCTGTTCAGTCAAAGAAATTTTCAAAGGCTTTCGATGTTTCTGATATAAAGCGATTACAGTATTTCTATCTGTATTTCTATTTATTCTCCTCAACGTTTGTCGCTTTTTCATTTGAAATTACTTTTTAATCAAATGACACACCAAGTGTTCTTTTTCTTTTAGGGGTATATCGTTTATAATATGATCTTTTAAATGTTCGTAATGCTTCGGTGTAGAAGAAAAATGTGATTTTCCTACTACTAATTCTGAATGGCACTTTTTGCAGTATCTTGTTTTATTTTTTTCTTTCGCATCTGATGTGTGTCTTACGAAATTGCTGTATCCTGGTGTTCTCACTAAGTTACATAAGTCGCATTCGCATAATTTACCTTCTTTCGATCTGGTTTTTTGATTTCATAATTTGAATGTAGAATAATCTGGTAATTTTATACGATTATCTTCAGCATCATAGCTCACAATCTTTTGAATAAGATTTTTCAAATGATTACTAATTTTGAACAATTGTTTCTTTTTTTAAGACAAAGAAGGCAAATTTTCGCACGGTTTTCATCATGAGTTCCAGCATGGTCTTTAGATTTTGCAAACATATTTTACGATTTTTTCACAACAACGCACTTGGTCAAAATATTCAAAAACACTAAACAACTGCAGACTGCGCGATGCACGATTGGCAAAGATATCTTGCCTACTAATGGGTTGCAAAAATTATTTTCACGGAACTTGTTCTAGATATGTTTACATTAGGCAAGAGAATTCATCAATGTTTACATTCACGTGTTGTTGTGTCTTGTTGTCGTGTTCACACAGGCATGTATGATGAAAGGTATATTTCAAGACGTACTTCAAAGACTTTATTATATTTTAGGAATTGATTATATTTTTTATAAAGTTTTATTTTGGAAAGTTGAAATTTTAATGTCTAAAGATTCTTTTTTTAATTTTATAATGTTTTTCATCAAGAAAATGCAGAAAAAAAATCAATTTATTAAATTTTATGAAAAATTCTATCTTTCACCCTTAAAAAACATTTTTCTACAAAACGGCTCGGGGGATTTGGCTCAAAATTTGTTTCCACACTATTTTTGAGCCCCTAAATCGAATCCAAAAAAATTGGATGTGCTATGACCTTGCATTTAAAGTTGGTTCAGGCACACCGCGCGTGGTATGTTCGTGTCTCAATTTCTTATGCTGAACTCGTAACGTTTCTTGTAAGAGATCTGGTCATAGTTCTGGCAAAGGAACACGTACAGGAACAGTTACGGGTTCCCGTACAGGGGTTTTCAATAGGGAATAACCGATTTCCTGTGAAAAAGCGTTAACAAAACCTTAAATTGTTTTAAAAATGTAAATCTTTTTTGAAACTTTATTATTTTTGTTTAAGATAACCGATTTCTGGTGAAAAACGTGTACATAACGTTAAATTGTTCCAAAATTGTAATTTTTCTTTAAAACCTATATCTATATTTCCGGTGTAAACCACTAAGCCTAAAGCCTAATATTGAACAAAACTTTTAATCTTCTTTGAAATCTAATGACTATTTAATAAAAATACCGATTTTCGGTGTAAAACACCAACATAACTTATAATGGTTAAAAAGTTCTGAATTGTCTTTGAAATGTTTGAAATATAATTCATTTTTAACAAAGTCATTACATTTAAATATAATGATTTTTGTGAAAAATATCAATTTCAGATGAAACACGTCCAAATAATCTAAAGTTGTTGAAAATGCTACATATTCATTGAAATCTAATAATTTTTCATGAAACATACCAATAATTCCCTACAAAAAACACTAACATAACATAATAGCAAATTATTGAGAATTGTAAGTCATCTTTGAAATCTGATGATTTTTCTGCAAAATAACCGATTTTCTGTTTAAAAAAAGTTAATATAACCTGAAACTTTAAAAAAATTGTAAATCCTATTCGAAATATTGTGATTTTTGTTTGAAAATACTAGTTTTTGGTATAAAATATTAACGTAACCTAAAACTGTTCAAAAATTCTGAACCTTTAAAGTTGAATGGTTTTTGTTTAAAAATTCAAATTTCTGCTAAATTATTGAAAAAATTTTTAGCTTTAAAATATAATAATTTTTTATCAAAAATATCCATTTCCGGTGTGATATAAAGCTAACATAACCTAAAAATGTTGAAAATTGGGACTCTTGATGATTTTTGTTAAAAAATGCAAATTTCCAATGAAAAAACTAACAAAACCTCAAATTTTGAATACATTTTTTGCTTTTTCGAAACTTCGTGATTTTATAATAGATTTATTTAAATCTAGACGTAATTTTTGATCAATTTAAATTTGCAAAAGCTAATTTTAATTCTTGAAAAATTAGCTGAAAATAAATTTACGTATTATTTCTGATTGAAATAATTTCCATAAAAATGTGGCGAATAGAATTGTAAAGAAACTTTCAAGGAATGGAATGAGCTTTCGTAAATCAAAATTGAATGCAAATTGCGTATTCTGCCTAAAGCAGATGAAAAACACAAATATGCAAATAACTACATTTAAATAAATAATTGTGACCTAAAATATTCTTTCATTATTTATGCTTGGGTTTCCCTTATATTATAATAATGAATTGGCCTTTTTTCAATTTTATAAATTAAGTTCAAAGTTAATTAAGTTTGAACTTGACTGGGATTAATTTTGTACATCTAATTTTCAAATTTAAGACATAAAACAACTTCAAGTAATTAAAAGTCAAATAACAGAAATAAAGAATTGAAGAGCATCAATTTTATAAATGGTCAAAGAGGGAAAAGAAAAAAAGTTGACATCTCATGATACTTCATCATTATAATTTTTTTTAACTTTTTCCCGAGTGAACCCGGTTTTTCATCACCAGCCATGGACAAAATATCAAATTATTCCAACAATTAATATTATAATATATAAATAAATAAAATGAAATGATTGAATAAATGGCCTAATGAGATGAGAATGTTATAAATTAATTTAATACGATGTTTGAAATCTTTTGCGATGATGTTGTAGGAACAAAATTAGGAGTATGGTATAGTTTGGTGTTCGTCTTTTACCGCTGTTATCCTTACACAGAACTATGGGCCAGGATCTCAATTTTTTGGCCATAAGTCAGGATTCAAATTTGAATCAAATTATTATATTTTCGTGATTGTGACACCTCGATGTATCTGTATTTGAAGTTTCATACCAATCGGCTACCCTGTGTTCTGTTAACAAACAGCCAAAGTCGAAAAATTGAAGTTGATTCTCTATGCTTGATTACACAAAGAAAAATAGTTCGAGAAACTTTACCAAACTCAGTTGGGTAAACTTGGGATATATGGAAACTTCGATAAAGTTACATTTCTAGTTCGGTGAAACGAAATTCGGTGATACTTCATTCACAAACATGAAAGTGTGACAAATTAATACGGATATCTTCCGAACTATACTTTAATTAATACTGTACTTCGTAGTTGAAATTTTATTGCATATAAATGTAAAATATATGAAACATTAGATAGTTAGTTAGTTTTAATACGGGTGAGAAGCCCATGGAGAGCTCCCCTGGCGCTCAAGCTATAAAGCCTATTGTGCCACACCCTTACTTATTCACTCTCAGCAGTCGACCTCAGACCTCTGGACGAAGCCTAGTATGTTGACCACTGATCGCGTTGTAATTTCCTCTGTTTCCATAAAATGGGCCTGAGGGTCTGTTGCCTGAGCCTAGCTAATTTCGGGCACTGGCATAATACATGCAGGGATGTTTCGTCATCCCTGCCGCATTTTCTGCACTCTGTCGTGAAGTTATACCTTATTTTGTGCATATGATAGTCCAAGTGGTTGTGCCCAGTTAGGGTCCGTACCACTGTCCTTATATCTTTCTTGGGTAATCCCAGGATTTCCCTAGCTCTGCCCATCCTATAGGTATAACCCAAGATGGATTTCGCCTGACGTCAACCCTAGGTTTGTTCCCAGTATTCCCGGTGTTTTGTTCGAATCCAGCTTTTAATGGCCATTCCGACACAGCAAGACGCTATTCCCAGTACCGTTTCCTGTCCTATGTATTCACTCGCTGCGCCACGTTGTCCCAACTGGTCCGTCTTTTCGTCTGCCAGCAGCGTTTTCCTCTATTAGTGTTTCAGCACAGCGTAGGACGGCCAGGACCTCCGCTTGAAAGACCGTAGAATGTCGCGATCCCTATCCCTTTCCCTCTTTGCTATCATAAATTCCTGCTCCTGACCCTCCCTCTCCCCTAGAGCCATCTGTATACCAGATTTCCCCTTGGAGAAGCGGGTTACCATTTTCTTTCCACAGATCCCTGCTTGGGATGCAGGCGCAGAAAGCTTTGGAAAAGTTGAAGCGTTTTGTTATTTTATCTCGCCTCATCTATAGAATCGGCAATGCGCTGATATCATTCGGGAGCCTAGTGTGTCTAGTCCCCCGAGTGCATCTATTTGCTCTTGCCAGGCGGCCCATCGCGTGTGCCACTCTAGCGGTTATCGCAACATGTAGGGGTTCCTCGCAAAGCATGAATCCTATCGCCGCTGTGGACGTAGTCGTCATCGCTCCAGTCAAAGCCCTAAATGCTAGCGTTTGTAATCTTCGCAGCCTGTCCTGCATTGTTTTGAGTTCCGCCCGTGGCCACCAAACCACGGCCGCATGTAGGAGCCTGGGTTTTAGGACAGCAGAATAGAGCCATGCAAGCATTTCAGGCCCTTGACCCCACGTCAACCCAAAGGCTCTCCTTCACATCCAAAAAGTAATGACAAATTTCCTGAATTGGGTCTTCAGGTGCTTTGCCCAGTTCAGCTGGCTATCTAGGATTACTCCCAGATATCTAACTGAATCTGAAAACGTCAACTCCCCACCACAGAATACAGGTGCGTCAACTTTCGGAACTTTATAATTTCTCGTGAAAATAACCAGGTTGGTCTTTTCCGGATTTACCGAGAGCCCTGAGCTATCGCACCAGAGCTCTACGATGCGCAGCGCCGACCTCATAAGACCCATCAGCGTTTCCAGATGAGCCCTCATGCCTAGAATTACAAAGTCATCCGCATATCCCTGAGTATAGTACCCCTCTTTATTTAGCCTTCAAAGAAGGCCATCCACCACAATGCACCACAGGAGGGGCGACAGGACCCCCCCCTGTGGGCAACCCCGTGGAGCTATCCCCCTTACTAGGCCTTCACCCTATCTGGTTTCGAGTCTTCTCCGGCGTAGCATGCCACAGATGCATGTCACAGATGACTTCTGGAGGAGTATTGCTGAAAGCACCCTCTATATCAGGGCTCTCCAGAAGGCAGCCATTGGCTGCAAAGACTGCCAGTGGCAGCCGCGAGTCTAGGTCAAACAGGCGCTCATAAATTTTCGTCGAACTTGTCCTTCGACTCGTCCCTAATCCTTCACGGTAAATTACAGTTTGAAATGAAAAAAATTAAATGTATTGTGAACTCAAGTAGAAAAAAAGCAGACCCTTCGGTGTGAACAATGAGCCGCAACGAGCCGTGACCGTAACGACCGTAACCCTTTTTAGGATTCCTGGAAACTGAGAAAAAAATGACAGAAAAACTTCGTGGCAGCCAACACCTGCTGAAAGTGGTGAGCCCTGCCCGAGGCGAGCTTCCGGATTTTTCGCCAGGATCTTTTGGAGCCTCGCTGTTTCTGAAATATCTTTCGATTCCTCGCAGAAGCCCCTCCAATCCTCCTGTTTATACTTTCTTATGTTTTTATTGTATTCATACTGGGCTGTCTGATAGATGTCCCCGTCTGAAGGCAATTTAGTTCTATTAGCCCTGTTGCACAGCATTCTTGTCTATTGACGTAGTTTCTCCAGGTGGGTATTCCACCATTCTGCTCCTTTCCTAGACTTGATTGAGCTTGTAGGGCAATTGTTCTCATATGATGTTGTCAGAGCCCTTCGCAGAAAATCCGTGGCGTGCTCCAACTCATCAATGGTACCATAGCTTGTGGGAAATTCCGCAAGCCTCCCTTTGAGTTCCTCTTTATATGAGTTCCGAAGTGTATTTCTGGGGTTTCTGATCTTAGAAACCACCGGTTTTCCTAGGGTTAATCGAAACACGATATATTTTTGTGGTCCGAAAGAGACTCCTCATCGGAGACTCTCAAGTCCTCTACCCTGCTTCTCAGTACATCTGAACGTAGAGTCAAATCGAGAACCTCACTCCTGTTTTTAGTCTGGAATGTGGGAGTGTCACCCCGATTCAGAATCTCCAGCTCTATGCTTGCTATGTATTCAATTAAATCTCTTCCTCTGCCATTGATGTGTGTGCTTCCCCACAACGTGTGGTCAGAGTTTGCATCACAGCCCAACAGCAGAGGAATCTTGTTCTCTTGACAGTGCCGAATTAGAGCCTCCACCTCTCTGGGAGGCGGAGGTTCCTCGGCATCGCCAGGGAAATAAGCCGAGGCAATAATTACCTCTAGCCTCTCTCCACCACTGCCCCTGAGTCTCACCTTAATAACAGTGAGATCTCTAGAGCAGACTGTAGGCACCAAGTTCGCATCCATACTCTTGACGGCTATGCATGCCCTTGGCGTTTTTTCGCGTGGCCCCTTATATATGGAGCCACATCGTGACAAACCAAAAATCCTTTTCCTGTATAACCAGGGTTCTTAGATTAGGGATTAGGTAAAGATTACTGAACTGTTGCGTAAAACGCGGTCGAGGGCGTGGTCGAAAATGTCAATGGGTTTACAGAAAAGGTATGGAGGAATCACGGACGCCCGAGAAACTTTAACTGCCAGTTTGGTAAACAGTAAGCTTCTGCGAATCAAAAAAAAACTCGTATACACAATGAACAGCATACACTTACATACACATTAGCCAGTCACAGCCAATCAGAATACAATTTCGTCACAAATATACTCACGACACCTACAACTACTTAACACATATAATACACACATAATTAAACCTAATATAATACTACACATATAAGACGCTTTAACTGACTGCGTAACTACGCAGACGCACGCTTCAGAGGTGAAATTTGGAACTTTCTTATATCCTAACTAGAGGAATTGATTCAGCGCTTGTGAGAAACGTCCAGTGCCGTGACTAAAGTTTTCATAGAAAGATTTATATTATAAGATCTATATTTTTTGGAATATCTATTTTGTAATTGCCACTTTAAGTCTTAGTCATTTTCCACTTTTTCTTTGAATAATAACTTGATACTAATATTATCTGAGTAACGTATTACAATTATATCAAAGCACAATTTGATAAAGTTTCCAAATTTTGGACGACTTCGTTTAGAAATCATAAATAAAAAAGTACGCAAAATGTCTTGTTACGCACCTATTCGAAGCTACAAATTTAAAATGAAAAATCGTCAAATAATATTTACATCATTATTTAAATATGTAAAATTTACCAATGTTACTTATATTAACTTGGAAAATATAAAAATTAAAAGTACAGTCAAATATTGTTGAGTTCAGGTTTTTCAAATCCCTTTAAAATCTGTCCCACAGATTTGTTGTGTAAAATTCATATCCATCACAAATACTTTTCTTCATATTTTAGTTTTATATTTTCATACCCTCTCGGGTTATCCTTAATTTTTTTAAATATGTTAGGCGGTTGGAAAATTTTGTTGTTGTTGAAAATCTTTTTGTTTAAAATGGTCAACTGTACGGCAATCGCTCATAAAATATATTAATATGAAAAATAAAAGAACTTTACACAAGATGTGATTTACTTAACTTTTTCTCTTTTCTCTCTTTGACCACTTTTCAAATTGATGCTATCTGATTTTTCATTCCTGTTATTTGACTCTTCATTACTTGTAGTTGTTTTGTATCTTTTTGATAATTAGATCTTCAAATGAAGGGTGTGGCGGCAAAAGCATGTAAGTCCGTCGGGATACATTTTGAAAAAGGTAATATTTTTCGAGATACAGCTCGTCAAAAATCGATTGCTGTCGAAACCGTGCTAGTCTATAGATTTTTTATTTTTTTATTTTGTGAAATCCGAATCATCATAAAACGGGATGGGGTCAACTTTGCACGTATCAACTTTGCACGTCGATGGCCAGATGGACAACTGTGCACGTCGAAATTTAGACGTGCACAGATGGCCTCCTGTGGACTTGGACGTGCACAGATGTCACTTTCCTAACTGTGCACGTGCACAGTTGTCACTTGCCCAACCGTGCACGTGCACAGATGGAACTTGCCTAACTGTGCACGTGCACAGATGTCACTTGCCCAACTGTGCACGTTTATGTCCATTAAAAGAATACAGAGAATCAAGGGAATCAGAGAATTCGAGGCATTCAGAAAATTCAAGGAATTCAGAGAATTCAAGGAATTTAGAGAATTCAGGGAATTCAAGGAATTCAAGGAATTCAACGAATTCAAGGAATTCAACGAATTCAAGGAATTCAACGAATTCAAGGAAATAAGAAATAATGCGTACAATTATTTTTATTTAGCCATGTTTCAAATAAAACAATTTACTATATAATATTTAATGAAAACGTGATAAATAAAATTGTAAAGCACCTTTCAAGGAGCTTAATGAGCTTTTGTACATTTCAATTGAATAAAAATCATATGACTTTTATCTAAAGCGAATTGTGCTTTTTGAATATTCATTACTCTTAAGCAATTAAATTAAAACTTTCAAATTGTCTAATAAATTATTGACAATATTACACAAGTTTTATAATAGTACTTTTTGCTGGATAAAAAAATATTTTAAAATCAGAACATTTCGAAGAAGACTTGAAATTTATTTAAAATTTTAGGTTCTGTAAGTTTTTTTATTGGAAATTAGCATTTTTAAACAAAAATCCTGAAGATTTCCGATTTTCAACAATTTTAGGTTAGGTTAACGTTTTATACCAAAAACTGGTATTTTAAAACAAAAATCACTATAGTTCAAATAGGATAGAAAATTTTTGAACAGGTTCAAGTAATATTAACGTTTTTTCCAAAAAATCGGTCATCTTGCAGAAAAGTCATTGGATTTTGAAGAAGATTTACAATTCTTAATAATTTTCTGTTATGTTATGTTTGTGTTTTTCGTTGGGAATTATTGGTATTTCTAATACAAAATTATTAGATTTCAAAGAATATATACCATTTTTCAACAACTATAGGTTATGTTGGCGTGTTTCATCTGGAATCGGTATTTTTCACAAAAGTCATTAAATTTAAATCTAATGACTTTGTTTAAAATAAATTATATTTCAAACATTTCCAAGAAGATTCAGAACTTTTTAACCGTTTCAGGTTATGTTGGTGTTTTACACTAAAAATCGGTCTTTTGAGTAAAAAAATACGCATTTTGAGTAGAAAATCATTAGATTTCAAAGAAGTTTAAAACTTTTGTTCAATTGTAGGTTTTAAGCTAATGATTTTCACCGGAAATTTCGATATAGTTATTTTAAACAAAAATAATAAAATTTCAAAGAAGATTTACTATTTTGGAACAATTTAAGGTTATGTTAACCCTTTTTTACAGGAAATCGGTTATTTCAAACAAAGTAATTTAATTTCAAAGAATATGACTCACAATATAGAACAATTTTTTGTAAAAAATTTGTATTTTTCATAAAGAAACCCATAAGATTTTTCAGATTTGTATTAATCTTTAGATTTATACCAGGAATTCTTACGATGTAGATTTAACAAAAACCTTTATTACACTGTAAGGTAAAAAAATATTTTAAAAAATATCAAAAAAGATTTTCGCTAAACAATTCTTAAAATAAAATTATATAGCCACGTAAATTTAATGAAAAATGTTTACTCAAATTTTTGTATGAAAAATTTCAGTTTAAGAAATTGTTTTAAAAAAAACTTTATTTTATATCTTTAAAATCTATAATTGAATTTTCTGTTATCATTACAAAATTTTGCAAAATCACACTATAGTAAGAGTTGTGGTGAAAAGATTGTTTTCAAATTCTCATTTATTGACACAATAATTTAAAAACAAAAATCAATAAAATCTAAGTTCATATTTAATTCAAATTTTAACGGAGTATTAATTTTTTCAACCTTCTTGTATCGATATTTTTATAAAATTTTTATCATGCAATAACAAAAATATATACTTTCTTTTTTTCGTGATACCGCGAATTTCAATTTTGATTTTCTAAGAATAGGATTATTTTTTTGGATCAAACCTTTTTTATACTCATTGAAATATAATTTTTTCATCCCACTAAATGAAAGAAAAAAAATACAAATTTAGTACGGAAACCACTAACATGGCAAAAAGCACTGAAATTGCATCACCTAAGGTTTACGCCAGGGGCGTCAACTTCGATCCATGGTAATCAACTGTTGACGCATAGAGTTAAGCGCCTAAAATCAAATGAGTACGCTCTT